>WNWK01042151.1:0-16114 GCA_009830355.1 Cherax destructor | reverse complement strand
GTAATCTCAATAACCAAATGTAATTCTTTGTATCATGCCCAAATAAAAATATTATTATTATTATTATTATTATTATTATTATTATTTGTACGAAATATAAACTGAGCAGGGTAAATAATTTTAATGTCCGATGTAATGGGGAATCCATCACTTCAGTTTCCTCAGTAAAATATCTGGGAATCCCCTTTGACCCATGCATGTCAGGAGAATTGATAGGGAACAGTGTAGTAAAGAAAGCGAATGCCAGACTGAAGTTCCTCTACAGACAAGCACAGTGTCTATCTACTGAGGCTCTCAGGACCCTATGTCTTGCCCTTATACAATGTCATATTGACTATACTTGCTCTTCATGGTACTCTGCCTTGACAAAAAAACTGAAAGATAAACTGCAAATCACACAGAACAAAATGATAAGATTCATCCTGGACCTGGGTCCAAGAGAACATGTAGGCCAGGATGAATTACAATAATTGGATATGCTGAATATTGAAGACAGAGTAAAACAACTTAAGTTGAATCAAGTTTATAAAATTGCTCACAAACAGTGTCCAGAATATCTTGCTGCCAATTTTGTCAAGGCTGGGAACCAAAGGAGACATAGTACTAGGGAGAGAGAGCACAACTTTGTAGTACCCACAGTCAGTGACCAGGCTTCAAACACCTTTTATTGTACAGCAATAAAGGAATGGAACAGACTGCCTGCACATGTCAAAGCCAGTCATAGCATGAGCCAGTTCAAGAAGAGAGCCAAAACGTACTTAATGAATGTAGCGACAGAAAGGGAGGAGAATGATTTTTATTTTTTTTTAGCTAACATACATGTACATGTAAATAACTCTTTTTACCTTATTCATTTTAATTATAGTATAATAACTAGTACGTATCTACTACAGTGTATAATATTAAGGTATTAAATGGACCCCAATGGAAATAAGTCACTCTGTGTGACTTTTCTGGGTTATCCTAGGTTTTCTACACATATGCTGCTATGTATGATAATCTATGTAACTGTATTTGTGTATACCTGAATAAACTTACTTACTTACTTATTCTATGAAGTGTCCAGTGACTATATATGCATATATATAGAAACCAGAAGGAAGAAAGGAAGGAAGGAGGAGATGAAAGGAAGGAAGGACGAGATGAAAGGAAGGAAGGTAGGTAGGTAGGAATGTAGGAAGGAAGAAATGTAGGAAGGCATGTAGGAAGGAAGGTAGGAAGGAAGGTAGGTGGGAAGGAAGGAAGGTAGGTAGGAAGGTAGGTAGGAAGGTAGGTGGGAAGGAAGGTAGGTAGGAAGGAAGGTAGGTAGGAAGGAAGGAAGGTAGGTAGGAAGGAAGGTAAGAAGGAATGTAGGAAGGAAGGAATAAAGGAAGGAAGGAATGATGACCCAGAAACAACAACCAGCTTCCAGAAGCTAATAGCAATTCTATGAAGTGTCCAGTGATTATATATGCGTATAGTATATAAAAACCAGAAGGAAGGAAGAAAGGAAGGACGAGATGAAAGGAAGGAAGGAAGGTAATTAGGAATGTAGGAAGGAAGGAAGGAAGGACGGGATGATGACCCAGACACAACAACCAGCTTCCAGAAGCTTATAGCAGTTCTAGGCACATGTCCAGTGACTATGTGTGTACATATAGAAACCAGAAGGAAGAAAGGAAGGACGAGATAAAAGGTAGTAAGGAAGGAAGGTAGGTAGGAAGGAAGTTAGGAAGGTAGGTAGGTAGGAAGGAAGGAAGGAAGGTAGGTAGATAGGTAGGAAGGAAGGTAAGAAGGAATGTAGGAAGGAAGGAAGGAAGGAATGACGACCCAGACGACCATGAACCTAGGCTAACTACCTAACACAAATGCCTGCTGCTACTTTGAAGAAAACGGCTCACAAGATGTGTTTTGTTTGTGCATATACAAAAAAACACCCACAAAAATGCAGACACACTCGTTTTATGTGTGAGGAATGTAAAACACCACTGTGCATAGAACCATGTTTCAAAGAGTTCCACAAGCTGCAGAACTTCTATGAACATGTCCAGTGAATGTACATTTGTATACATGTATATATTATAGAACAATAGTAATAAAGAATTTTTTGTATTGTTGGTTTGTGTAAACAAGTTTAGTAAACAATGATAATAATGTTTGTGCAGTTATTGTATTGCATACAATGAGTGTATATATGTACATTACACCTTTGGTCTCACAGGCCACATAAATTACGTAAAAAAATAAATTACAGTAGACCGTCATTTAGCACGAGATTATGTTGCACGTTACGGGTAGTGCACGATTGAAGAATTGTGGCACATTATTATGTAACACAACGTAAAAATGATATTACACGGTCGCGGGAGGGGAAAAAAATTTGAGCGCACGGTCGCCAACACAGATACAGTTACATAGATTATCATACATAGCAGCATATGTGTAGAGAACCTAGGATAACCCAAAAAAAGTCAGACAGAATGGAAATAAGTCACTCTGACTTTTTTGGATTATCCTAGGTTCTCTACACATATGCTGCTATGTATGATAATCTTTGTAACTGTATCTGTGTATACCTGAATAAACTTACTTACAGTTTGCGGGAAGGAAAAACAAATTAACATTTCCTCAAGAGGCCGTCTTGTTGGGGATCAGCGGGGGAGACTACCGGCCGTCCCCAGCCACCCCCGACACCACCCCACCATCCCAGCATTCGTAGTTCATACACGTTCAGTCCACTGCTACAAACTAGCTATGTTTGTGAAGAAGAGAGAGCGTGAATTGTGTTTTGATCTTTAAATTACTATATCTTGTATCTGCCAAGCAATCATTACACCCAGTAGGCATACCAGTGTTGCTCAAAGTGGCAAGAAAAGGTATAAGCATTTAAGTCTTAGAATTAACGAAGAAAACAAAGATATTAGACAAGACATAACCCATGGCCGTAATGAAGTGTTACTTTGTACACATAAAAAGATGTAAACATACGTTTGTGTCACTGACTGACTTGACTGGACTGACTTACTGACTGACTTGACTGACTTACTGACTGACTTACTGAATGACTTGACTGACTTACTGAATGACTTGACTGACTTACTGACTGACTTGACTGACTTACTGAATGACTTGACTGACTTACTGACTGACTTGACTGACTTACTGACTGACTTGACTGACTTACTGAATGACTTGACTGACTTACTGACTGACTTGACTGACTTACTGAATGATTTGACTGACTTACTGAATGACTTGACTGACTTACTGAATGACTTGACTGACTTACTGAATGACTTGACTGACTTACTGAATGACTTGACTGACTTACTGAATGACTTGACTGACTTACTGACAAATATTGACCGTAAAAAGCAACCTTTACACAAAATAACCGTTATTCGGTTGGACCATTACTCAGGGGTCCACTGTACAGTGGAACCTCATTTTTCGGCCGTAATCCGTTCCAGAAGGTCGGCCTAAATTTGAAGCAATATTTCCCATAAGAATTAATGTAAATACAATTAATCCGTTCCAGACACCCAAAAATATTCACAAAAAATAATTTTTTTAAAGATTAATTATAGTTTTACATACATTTGTATTTAGGCCGAAAAACCGGCCTAAATACAAATCGGCCGATAAACGCAGCAGCCGAAAAACAAGGATCCACTGTATTAGTATTATTATAATGGGGAAGCGCTAAACCCATAGGATTATACAGCGCCTGTGGGGGGGAGGGGATGGAAGGTATTCAGGCTAAATTTAGGGAACTGGAGCACAGATACAATTCCCTAGATCAAGAGCCCCTCACCAGCGTCAAGGAACCTCCCTTGAGGGGGAAGCTTGCAACCTAAATTTTAGCTCGTATCCAGGAGCAAAAAATCGACTGAACTATGGCTCTTAGCCTGAAAAACTCACATGGTGAGGCACTCGTAAGCAGAGGTTCCACTGTATATTAAAGCTGACCAGTATGCATACCTTAATAATCTATATTAAAACTGATCAGTATGTATACCGTAATCATGTATATTAACCCTTTGAGGGTTGAGAGGCCCTCTCCCAAACTTGTTCTCAGGGTCGAAAAATATTTGAAAAAAAATTATTTTTTCTTATGAAATGATATTTTTTTGTGAGTTTTATATGCAAATAAAAAAAAAATCTGCAGTCAATACTTAGCGAGATATGGAGGCGTGAGGTTGACAGAAATTGAACCGCTTATGGCAACATCGGCGATTGCTGGTCACCTGGTAATAGTTTTTTTTTTTTTTATTCTACTTTTTTCTTTTATTTTTAATATTTTATTTTTTCAAGTAACTTTTATCGCCTATGAGACCAATATACAGTGAACCCCTGGAGTTCGTGATTAATCCATTCCAGAGGGCGTCACAAACACCGAATCTAATGAACTCCGAATCTATTTTCTCCATAAGAAATAATGGAAATAAAATTAATCGGTTTCAAAACCCCCAAAAGTATTAAAATAAAATATTTTTGTACATTAAATATACATTAAATTACACAGAAAACAATGAGACATGAAGAATAAAACAATAATAACATGTCACTTACCTTTATTGAAGAGTTGTTGATGTGTGGAAGACGGGAGGGGAGAGGATGGAAGAGTTGCTTTTGTTTGGAAGGGAAATCCCCTTCCATAAAGACTTCAGGTACCAAGTCCTTTCCCTGGGTTACTTCCCTTCACCGCTTGAGAGTCACTGGACCCCTGTTGCTCAAAAAAGTGTTCCAGAGAGTTCAGTTTCTGGCGAATGTTTGGAATTGTGCCGGCGACTGGGGTGTGTGTTTGGGGATAGGACAAGATAGTCCTTCAATATTTTGCTAATATCATCTATACAACTTATTTATCTATCACAATTTATCTAATATGGCATAATAAACAATATTAATAACATAGAAACATGACATATACTCTAGAATGAATAAAATATCATTACAAATCTGAGGACTGGTGTTGTGGTGTTTGTTGTTGGGTGTATAAGGGCCACTGAAAGATACGCCTTAAATAGTGATGGCCGCCAGACACATGGCGGTGTTGTCAGTCACCCTATATAACTCCAACAACATTGGAGGAGTTAAGTTTCGTGTCGTCATTTTTCTATTGCTTAATAGCTTAACTTACTTGCTACACTGTTAATGCTACACTTTATTGCTGGCTGGCACTATAGCCTTTATCAACTCCTGCTGCTTTAGTATCATAACATATCTTAGAATCACTGAATCACTTAAGAAGACATTCTCCACTCTCAGCCCTTTACCAAAGGGCTGGCATTAGGAGCTTTCTTGGGGCTCATGGTGGCTTATTTAGCAGTTGCAAGCACTAAAAACAATGGACTAATGACAAAATGTATGGTATGAATGCGTGGGTGGCAGTCTCTCGCTGATAAACAATGGCACACTGACTCTGAATGGAGTGTCGGGCCTGTGTACGCGTCTGGGACAAATCACGAACTCTGAGCAGATCGCGAACACCGAACCAATATTTTTGCGAAAAAATATCATGAACTCCGATGGTAACGAACTCCGGGGGTCCACTGTAAAGACTATTTTGTTTAAAAAATGTCATGTTCAAATTATATTAAAATTTCATAGCTTAAATACTCAACTATACTTATATTGTAAACTGTGTACTATAATTCTTACCATTTAGTTTTAAGTTAATTTTTAAGTCTGCCCACAATGCTCTGCATATTAGGGACTTTTGGCATGTACACCTCTTGTAATCTCATAAACTAATTTTAAATCTTTGTATCATGTCCCAATAAACTATTATTATTATTATTATTATTATATTCACTCGTTGTATACTACACAATAACCACACAAACTTTGCTGTCATTATACTGTTTACAAAACTTGTTTACACAAACCAACAATAAAAAATGTTGTTTATTACTATTTTTCTATCGTATATATACACATATAAAGTCACTGGACACTTCCTAGAACTGCAAGAGGTTCTGAAGCTTGTAGTTGTGTGGGGGTGGAATTGTAAATATGCTGAGTCACTGGCATAATTAGTGTCACAATGACAAATTACACCATCACTCACCACCCTCACTGCCTGTCAACACACATCCCTTCCTCATTACCCTACCAACCACATGGAAATAAATCACTGTCTGAATTTTGGGTTATCCTAGGTTGATGGTTGTCCTTCCTTCCTTACTTCTTACCTTACTTCCTTCATTTCTACCTTCCTTCCTACCTACCTACCTTCCCTCCTTCTTACCTACCTTCCCTCGTTCCTTACTTCTTCCTTCCTCTAATCTCTTCCTTTCTTCCTTCCTCTCATCTCTTCCTTTCTTCCTTCCTCTCATCTCTTCCTTTCTTCCTTCCTCTCATCTCTTCCTTTCTTCCTTCCTCTCATCTCTTCCTTTCTTCCTTCCTCTCATCTCTTCCTTTCTTCCTTCCTCTCATCTCTTCCTTTCTTCCTTCCTCTCATCTCTTCCTTTCTTCCTTCCTCTCATCTTTTCCTTTCTTCCTTCCCTCTGGTTTCCTGGGCATTGCTTTCGGTCAAAAACTCCTCAAAACTATGAAATTCATCTTCACCAACACTTCCATCTGTGTTTGAACTGTCACTTGGGAACAAGAGAGTACAAATTCGCCGAGGAGTGAGGTGTTTCTTACCGCAAGGCATGGTGAACAAGGGTTACAGAAATGGCGTTCCCACAATGCACCACTGGCTCCACGATTTTTTTTATACTGCGCACACTGACCGTGCAGACCCATTCTCTCACATGTAGGCCTACCAGCTTTCTCCCTCTCGATTTGAAGGCGCTAGAATTTATGCGTACAAGTACGTGACTGACCCTCAAAAGGTTAAAGCTGACCAGTATGCATACCGTATAATGTACAGTAAACCCCCAGTGTTTGACAGCGTCGGAGGTCGTCCAAATCGGTGTTCGACGAGTTTTTTCACGAGAATTTTGGCTCGGTGTTAACGAATCCGCTCGGAGTTGGTGATTCGTCCTGGATGCGTACGCGTGGCCTAGCTGGGACCGAGCATTCCACTGAGCATCAGTGTGCTATTGTTTACAAGCGAGCGAACACCACCCACGCATTCATACCAGTATATTGTCATTATTCCACTGTTTTTAGTGCTTGCAACTGCTAAATAAGCCACCATGGGCCCCAAGAAAGCTCCTAGTGCCAGCCCTGTGGTAAAGAGTGTAGCAGGGAGTGAAGCAGGGATGCAGGGAGTGTAGCATTCATGCAGGGAGTGTAGCATTCATTCAGGGAGTGTAGCATTCATGCAGGGAGTGTAACATTCATGCAGGGAGTGTAGCATTCATGCAGGGAGTGTAGCAGGCATGCAGGAAGTGTAGCTGTCATGCAGGGAGTGTAGCAGGCATGCAGGGAGTGTAGCATTCATGCAGGGATAGTAGCATTCATGCAGTGAGTGTAGCAGGCATGCAGGGAGTGTAGCAGGCATGCAGGGAGTGTAGCAGGCATGCAGGGAGTGTAGCAGGCATGCAGGGAGTGTAGCAGGCATGCAGGGAGTGTAGCAGGCATGCAGGGAGTGTAGCAGGCATGCAGGGAGTGTAGCATTCATGCAGGGAGTGTAGCATTCATGCAGGGAGTGTAGCATTCATGCAGGGAGTGTAGCATTCATGCAGGGAGTGTAGCAGGCATGCAGGAGTGTAGCATTCATGCAGGGAGTGTAGCATTCATGCAGGGAGTGTAGCATTCATGCAGTGTGATATCAGATGTAGCAGGCATGCAGGGATGTAGCATTCATGCAGGGATGTAGCATTCATGCAGGAGTGTAGCATTCATGCAGGGAGTGTAGCATTCATGCAGGGAGTGTAGCATTCATGCAGGGAGTGTAGCATTCATGCAGGGAGTGTAGCATTCATGCAGGGAGTGTAGCATTCATGCAGGAGTGTAGCATTCATGCAGGGAGTGTAGCATTCATGCAGGGAGTGTAGCAGGCATGCAGGGAGTGTAGCAGGCATGCAGGGAGTGTAGCACATGCAGGGAGTGTAGCATTCATGCAGGGAGTGTAGCATTCATGCAGGGAGTGTAGCATTCATGCAGGAGTGTAGCATTCATGCAGGAGTGTAGCATTCATGCAGGAGTGTAGCATTCATGCAGGGAGTGTAGCATTCATGCAGGGAGTGTAGCATTCATGCAGGGAGTGTCATTGGGCATTCATGCAGGGAGTGTAGCATTCATGCAGGGAGTGTAGCATTCATGCAGGGAGTGTAGCATTCATGCAGGGAGTGTAGCATTCATGCAGGGAGTGTAGCATTCATGCAGGGAGTGTAGCATTCATGCAGGGAGTGTAGCATTCATGCAGGAGTGTAGCATTCATGCAGGGAGTGTAGCATTCATGCGGGGAGTGTAGCATTCATGCAGGGAGTGTAGCATTCATGCAGGAGTGTAGCATTCATGCAGGAGTGTAGCATTCATGCAGGGAGTGTAGCATTCATGCAGGGAGTGTAGCAGGCATGCAGGGAGTGTAGCATTCATGCAGGGAGTGTAGCAGGCATGCAGGGAGCATAGCAGGCATGCAGGGAGTGTAGCAGGAAGGCATGGACTTGTTACCTGATGTCTTTATAGAAGGAGATTTCCCTTCCAAACAATGAAAAAACTTCCATCCTCTCCCCTCCTCCCGTCTTCCACACATCAACAACTCTTCAATAAATGTAAGTGACATGTTATTGTACTATTATTTCTTTATTTCTCATAAAATTGCGTGTAATTGAATGTCTATATGTTGTAAAAAAATATTTTATTTTAATACTTTTGGATGTCTGGAACGGATTAATTTTATTTCCATTATTTCTTATGGGAAAAATAGAATCGGAGTTTGTCCAAATCGGTGTTCAACGGGCCCTCTGGAACGGATTAATAACGAGAACCGGGGGTTGACTGTATATTAAAGCTGACCAGTATGCATACCTTAATAATGTATATTAAAGCTGACCAGCATGCATACCTTAACCCTTTCAGGGTCCGTGCTGTAGTTCTACGGCTTTGAGTTCTGGGTCCAAACCGTAGAACTATGCCTAAATTCTAGCGGCCTCAAATTTAGCACGAGATGGCTGATAGGCCTACATCTAAGAGAATGGGTCTCTGTGGTCAGTGTGCACACTATACAAAAAATCTGGGAGCCCGCATGGCATTGTGGGAATGCCGCCTATGTAGCTTTGTTCACCATGCCTGGCGGCAAGGAAGCTCTCACTCCCCGGACGAATTCTGACTCTCCTCTTCTCAAGTTATAGTTCTAAGACTGATGGAAGTGGAGCTGAAGAGGAATTCTATGGTTCTGAACCATATGGTACATTGTACAATATGGTACCATATCATACAATGGTATATGGTACAATGGTACCATACAGTACATTGTACCATATGGTACACCACATGGTACACTGTACCATATGGTACATTATATCATATGGTACAAGGTACAGGGACCCTATTGGAAATAAGTCTGACTTTTTTGGGTTATCCTAGGTTCTCAAAACATATGCTGCTATGTATGATAATCTTTGTAACTGTATTTATGTATACCTGAATAAACATACTTACGATGCCACATGTGCTTAAGTAAGTTTATTCAGGTATACACAAATACAGTTACATACATAGATTATCATACATAGCAGCATATGTGGAAAGCTCCTAGGATAACCCAAAATAGTCAGGGTGACTTATTTCCATAGGGATCCTTGTATCTGTACCATATGATACCCTGTACCATTGTCAGTAGTGTTACTGATTCAGTAACACTACTGAAACCATATGGTACCCTATACCATATGATACCATGTACCATTGTCAGTAGTGTTACTGATTCAGTAACACTACTGAAACCATATGGTACCCTGTACCATATGGTAAGTAAGTGATGTTGGTGTAAGGAGGCACTAGCTCAGACTGAGCAGTGAGTGTTGGTGTCAAGGCACACTGATGCAGCAGTGAGTGTTGGTGTCAAGGCACACTGATGCAGCAGTGAGTGTTGGTGTCAAGGCACACTGATGCAGCAGTGAGTGTTGGTGTCAAGGCACACTGATGCAGCAGTGAGTGTTGGTCTCAAGGCACACTGACGCAGCAGTGAGTGTTGGTGTCAAGGCACACTGATGCAGCAGTGAGTGTTGGTCTCAAGGCACACTGACGCAGCAGTGAGTGTTGGTGTCAAGGCACACTGAAGCAGCAGTTTCCAACACAAAGCTTCATTATCCACCTCTAGGAACATGTCCAGTCACTGTACATTTGTAAATATATAATAGAACATTACTAATATACAGCAGATCGTCATTTAGCACGGTAGTTACGTTCCTGAAAAATGTCGTGTTAGATAATTTTGTGTTAGATAATTAAAAGAACTTATAGGAAAAATAGGGTTACGTTCCTAGGAGTCCCCAAAAAGCCAAACAAGTTTTTTTTAGACCAACAGATCTTACAAATATAAAAGAGAATATGTAATTGTAGTTCATTATCGTGATGTATTATGTTGTTTTTACTGCTTAAGACTACAAATGTAACAGAAATAATAGTATTTACCTTAAATTGTGGGTGCTGATGTTTGTGGATGATTGTGAAGAGAGTGGAGAGTTATGCTGTGGCCCTACTGGGCTGAGGTGGATAGTAGAGATTCTGGAACTGAAGTCGATGGTTGTACTGAGTGTCTCTAACTTTAATAAAGTCATTCAGTAAGTCAGTCAAGTCATTCAGTAAGTCGGTCAAGTCATTCAGTAAGTCAGTCAAGTCATTCAGTAAGTCAGCCCATTCAGTAAGTCAGCCCATTCAGTAAGTCAGTTAAGTCATTTAGTAAGTCAGTCAGTCAAGTCATTCAGTAAGTTAGTCAAGACATTCAGTAAGTCAGTCAAGACATTCATTAAGTCAGTCAAGACATTCAGTAAGTTAGTCAAGACATTCAGTAAGTCAGTCAAGACATTCATTAAGTCAGTCAAGACATTCAGTAAGTCAGTCAAGACATTCAGTAAGTCAGTCAAGACATTCAGTAAGTCAGTCACGACATTCAGTAAGTCAAGTCATTCAGTAAGTCAGTCAGTCAAGTCATTCAGTAAGTCAGTCAGTCAGTCAAGTCATTCAGTAAGTCAGTCAGTCAAGTCATTCAGTAAGTCAGTCAGTCAAGTCATTCAGTAAGTCAGTCAGTCAAGTCATTCAGTAAGTCAGTCAGTCAAGTCATTCAGTAAGTCAGTCAGTCAAGTCATTCAGTAAGTCAGTCAGTCAAGTCATTCAGTAAGTCAGTCAGTCAAGTCATTCAGTAAGTCAGTCAGTCAAGTCATTCAGTAAGTCAGTCAGTCAAGTCATTCAGTAAGTTAGTCACACAAACTTATGTTTACATCTTTTTGTGTGTACAAAGTAACACTTCATTACAGCCACAGGTTATGTCTTGCCACTTTGAGCAACACTTGTATGCCTACTGGGTGACATGATTGCTTGGCAGATACAAGATATAGTAATTTAAAGATCAAAACACAATTCACTCTTATTCTTGACAAACACAGCTGGCTTGACGCGTATGGAATACGAATGCTGGGATGGTGGGGTGTTGTTGGGGGAGGGGTAGCATGGGAAGGCAGGTGGTCTCCCCAGCTGTTCCACAACATTAGCACCGGCCGCTTGAGGGAATGGTTGTTTTTTCTTCCTGCAAACTATAAGTTTATTCAGGTATACACAGATACAGTTACAAAGATTATCATACATAGCAGCATATGTGTAGAGAACCTAGGATAACCCAAACTTTGGGTTATCCTAGGTTCTCTAGGATAACACTTTGGGTTATCCTAGGTTCTCTAGGATAACACTTTGGGTTATCCTAGGTTCTCTACACATATGCTGCATGTATGATAATCAATGTAACTATCTCTGTATACCTGAATAAACTTAGTTTGTGCGAAGGAAAAACAAATTCCCTTTTCCTCAAAGCATGAGGATTCTTACAGCGGTAAATAACCATGGGCTTACACTTGAAATCACCTGATGCATTACCCAAAAGGAGCAAGGTGAAGCGATCCTTTGCTGTCTTGAAGCCTGGTGCACTTTTCTCTTGCTGACTGATATAAGTTCATGTTGGCATTTTCTTCCAGAAAACACTTGTCTCGTCAGCATTAAACACTTGTTGTGGCTCATAGCCACTCTTAGTAGGACCCCCACTGACTCAATGGTTTAACCTACTGCAGGCGACCGCGGGCTCAAAATTTTTCCCCTCCAGCGAATCGCGTAATATAAGGTTTACGTCGTGTTAGATAAAAATGTGCCGCAATTCTTCAATCGCGTAATACCCAAAACGCGCAACATAAAGTCGTGCTAAATGAGGGTCTACTGTAGATAGATAACCTTTATTTAGTACATTCATTACTTACTGCTTTCTTAACCTATTGAACCATGAACAATCATAAAACGCATGAAAACATAGTAACATATTGTACTATATAGTACTACATACATGTTATACTGTAGTTTAATAACAAATAATGAATGAAGAAAACACTCAGTGAGTGAGTGGTGTGGGGGCTGGCTGCCGGGTCGGAGGGAAGGTAATAGGGACGCTCGGGTGGCGGGAAACTTAAATATGATTTGGTGGGTGGGAATTTGGTGGCTGGGAATTTGGCGGCTGGGAATTCGCGAATGTGTGAAGCCCGCGAAAGTAGAAAACGCGAAAGTTGAGGGATACCTGTATATGTGTTTGGAATTTAAGGCTACTGTCAAGGTGGATTCCTAGGAATTTTCCCTCTGTGAGTCTTGTGATGGGTGTACCATTGAGTGTTATGTTAAGTGGAACATTTGTGGCTTTGCTTCCAAACTGTATGAAGTAGGTCTTGTCAGTATTGAGAGTAAGCTTGTTAGTCGTCATCCATGTTGATATTTTCTGTAATTCGGCATTAACAGTGTTGGCCAGTATAACTGGATTTGGGTGAGAGAAGACATATGTTGTGTCATCTGCAAATAAAATGGGTTTGAGTAGTTGTGATGCATTCGGTAGGTCATTTATGTAAATGAGGAATAGGAGTGGCCCCAGGACACTTCCTTGAGGGACTCCGACTGTAATTTGTTGTGTGGAAGAGTTCGCTCCATTTGTGTACACGTATTGGCTTCTGTTGGTGAGGTATGACTTTAGGTAGTTGAGTGGGTGCCCCCTTATACCATAGTGTGCTAATTTTGTGAGCAGTAAATCATGGTCGACTGTATCAAAAGCTTTGCGTAGATCAATGAAGATTCCCAGTGGGACTTCTTTTTTCTCAAGTACTTATATAAAGTCACTGGACACTTCCTAGAACTGCAAGAGGTTCTGAAGCTTGTAGTTGTGTGGGGGTGGACTTGTAAATATGCCGAGTCACCATCATAATTAGTGTCACAATGACAAATTACACCATCACTCACCACCCTCACTGCCTGTCAACACACATCCCTTCCTCATTACCCCACCAACCACATGGAAATAAATCACTGTCTGAATTTTTTGGGTTATCCTAATTTGATGGTTGTCTTTCCTTCCTTACTTCCTACCTTCCTTCCTTCCTACCTACCTTCCTAGCTACCTTCCCTTCTTCCTACCTACCTTCCCTCCTTTCTTCCTTCCTTCCTCTCATCTCTTCCTTCCTTTCTTTCTTCCTTCCTTCCTCTCATCTCTTCCTTTTTTCCTTCCTTCTGGTTTCCTGGGCAATGCTTTTGGTCACAAACTCCTCAAAACCATGAAATTCATCTTCACTGACACTTCCATCTGTGTTTGAACTGTCACTTGGGAACAAAAGAGTCCCAATTAGCCGAGGAGTGAGGAGTTTCTTAGTGCTAGACATGGTGAACAAGGCGTACTAAAGTGGCATTCCCACAATGCACCACTGGGTCCCCGATTTTTTTCCTACTGCGCACACTGACCACACAGACCCATTCTCTCACATCTAGGCCTACCAGCCTTTTCCCACTTGATTTGAGGGTGCTAGAATTTATGCGTACTAGTACGTCATTAACCCTGCCACGTAAGACGTACTAGTACGTCAATAACCCTGGCACGTAAGTCATACTAGTGCGTCAAAAACCCTGAAAAGGTTAATGCAAGCACCAGAACTTTACTACTGTACCTTCCATACTTAGTGGTACTGTATTAAGGATATCACCAGAACTTTACTACTGTACCTTCCATAATTAGTGGTACTGTATTAAGGGTAGCACCAGAACTTTACTACTGTACCTTCCACACTTAAGACTAAAATACCACTATAACCAAGTAATGTCAACTTACCTTAAACCACCTCTATAATTAACTAATAATTATTATAATTATGGGGGAGCACTAAACCCATAGAATTATACAGTGCATGTTGGGGGGATGGAAGGTATTCAGGCTTAATTCAGGGAACTGGAGCACAGATTCAATTCCCTAGATCAAGAGCCCCTCACCAATGTCAAGGAATCTCCCTTGAAAGGATAATTAACTAATAAACACAAAATATTTACATTGTTGTGTCAGTTTGGTCTCCAGTTCAGTTATCCTCCTGGCCTCTCCACTACTCGGCCTCACAGAGGAACCCTCAAAATTCTTGGAAGCAGCACCAGCAGCCACTGGGGTTGTGACAGCAGCCTTGGCTTCCTCAACCTCACTCTCCAGCTCCATGATGCGGTGGTTTAGTTGTCTGCCAGGGTTAATGTAAATTTTATACATAATTCAGTACTGTAAACTTCTACAATTTAAAAACACACACAGTTCTGAAATAGTCATGCAATAAAGTAATTTTGATTAGTTTTGTTTATATTTTCTTAACAGATCAATTATTTAAGTTTGTTTAGAGGCTTGATTCACACGTGGACCATTTTTAGAAAAAGGAGCAATTGTAACCAGAGGAAGTAAATGGAACAGTGATACCAACAAGATTTGTTAAGACACTTATATATGGTTCAGAACATTTATTCAAGGAAACACTGCCATGAGTGGCTTGTTTAGAGCTGAAATCATCATAGTCAAACATTTAGTATACTTCAATAAACGTCCTGAATAGTATGCAAGTCTTTTAACCAGGAAACTAGTATAATACAAGACTTATGTCACTGTCTTGCACATGTTCAAGTTTCTCAACATGATGATTTATGATGCTCCTTCACTAAACACTGAAGACAGGATACTACAATACACCTACTGCTGTAAGTACACTGAAGATAATCACCTGTTCTGACAGCCAAGGGTCTTCCAAGTCCTTCCTTACCCATGCACATTATGTATTATTATTATAATCAAATAGAAGCGCTAAACCACAGGGGTTATACAGCGCTGCAGGTTATTGTAGGATGCAGGGAGAGTGGGTTGTAAGAGGGAGATGGACGATTAGTAGGGTATGGAGTGCAAGATGATGGTGGATAGTGCAGGGGTGGAGGGTAGCAAGAGATCGAGGTAGAAGGGACAGAGAGGTGCTAGAGGTATAATCTTCAGATTTTGTGTAGTAAGTCAGTTTCTGTCAAAAAGTCAATGAGAGAGTCAGGATTAAAGGAGGGTCCATCTGCAAGAAGGGAAGGTAAAGAAAGGGCCGCAGAGCGAAGACGTCGTTGGAGGTAAATTCTGCGTGCTCATTGATAGAGTGGGCAGTCCAACAGGATATGTCGAACAGACACTGGAACCTGACAATGCTCACAGAGAGGGCAGGAGCCCTCCATGAGATACCCGTGAGTAAGACGAGTGTGGCCGATGCGAAGATGGGAGAGAGTAGTCTCCCAACCTCGACATTGGTGACAAGAAGAAGGCCATAAACCTATAACCGGTTTAATAGAATGAAGTTTGCTATTCAGCAGGTCAGACCAGCGTTGTTGCCAACGGGTGCGAAGGTGGGTAGCAATGACCGCAAAATAGTCCGTGAAAGGAACACCTCTATATGAAACTGGAAGGTCATGTACTGCTGACCGCGCAGCAGTGTCTGCCTGTTCATTGCCCTGTACGTCAACATGACCAGGGACCCAACAAAAAACAATATCTTTATGCTTGCTAAAGATACGGCGTAACCAAAGGTGGATACGAAGAACTAGGGGGTGAGGTGTATCAATTTACGGATAGCCTGTAAAAAACTAAGGGAGTCTGAAACGACCACAAATGGTGACTCAGGCATAGATGCAACGGATAAGTGCCACAAGAATGGCATACAATTCAGCCGTA
>WNWK01042150.1:0-16116 GCA_009830355.1 Cherax destructor | reverse complement strand
GCTTGTCTACCTATCTATTCCATGGGTGCACTTTTTCATTTTACACAACAAAAAGATAAAACCCTTCTTTTGTATGTGAGCAGGAAGGATGGGCCCTC
This sequence comes from Cherax destructor, assembly GCA_009830355.1. NCBI lineage: Eukaryota > Metazoa > Arthropoda > Malacostraca > Decapoda > Parastacidae > Cherax > Cherax destructor. Next base: position 16,018 of record WNWK01042150.1, on the reverse strand, counting down.
CTGTAACTGCACTTAACCCCCATTGGGACCTGCAGACAACCCTTCAGGGGGTCCCCCCACTAGCTTTTCTGCCAATTTCGTTTTTTCTTACGTTTTTTTTCTTAATTATCACCTCCAGCACTAAGCTTCTAATTCGTATTTATTAACTCAAATTCATTTTTGTCAATCTTCTTACAGTTTAACTTTTTTTTTAAGATGGAACAACAGACAAATTAGCATATTTAAACTGTTTAACATATGCTATGACTTTTGATTTCCCATTCATATTTTGAAAGTCTTTTTAAAACCAAATCTAAATTTTTTCCCCGCACTATAAAACCCCCACCGTTTTTGGGTATTCTGGGAGGAACCTGATAACCCCCCAACATCTTTCCTTTATCGGATTTGACCCCACAAATTCATTCTTTGGGTCCTTTTTACTTTCATCTGGGGCCAATGTATAACATTTATCGACACGAAACTCTGGTTTTACATCTTTCAACACTTCCTTTTAGCATACAACTGTCATGGTGTTCTTCACCTTTATTCCCGCAGACAACGTAGTGAGGGTCGTTCAACACAACCAGCAGACAACTGTCCCTGAGTGGTCGTTCAACACTTCCTTCCCGAGACAATGCCGGGGTGGTCGTTCAACACTTCCCTTTCCCGCATAACTGTCCCTGAGTGGTCGTTCAACACTTCTTCCAGCATACAACTGTCCCTGGTGGTCGTTCCAAAATTCCCTTTACAGAAACGTCCGGGGTGGTCGTTCAACACTTCCTTCCATAAACCCGGGGGGCGTTCAACACTTCCTTCCGCACAACGTCACGGATGGCTTTCCCCCCCTTCCAGAAAACCGTCATTTTGGGCGTTCAACATTTCATTCCCGCAGACAACTGTCACGTGGTGGTCGTTCAACAATTCCGCAGACAACGTCACGTGAGTGGTCGTTCCCCCATTCCAGCAGACAACTGTCACGTGAGTGGTCGTTCAACACTTCCTTCCCGCAGACAACTGTCATGTGGTGTTCAACACTTCCCTTTAGCAGACAACTGCCCTGGGGTCTTCAACACTTTCCCTTTCCCGCAGACAACGTCACGTGTGGTCGTTCAACACTTTTCCAGAAACGTCACGGGGTGGTCGTTCCACCATTCCCGCAAAACGCCGTGGGTCGTTCCCCCATTCCAGCAGACAACTGTCACTGGGGTCGTTCAACAATTCCAGCAGACAACCACGTGTGTGGTCGTTCAACACCATTCCAGCAGACAACTGTCACGTGTGTGGTCGTTCAACACTTCCTTCCAGCAGACAACTGTCACGTGTGGGTCGTTAAACCCATTCCAGCAGAAAACCCGTCACGTGTGTGGTCGTTCAACACCATTCCAGCAGACAACGTCACGTGGTCGTTCAACACCATTCCAGCAGACAACTGTCACGTGTGTGGTCGTTCAACACTAACATCATCAAATTATATTTACGAACAAATTTTACATTAAACGTGATTTTATTCATTTCGATGATTAATTTAATCTTGTCTTGCCTTTTTTTTCTAAAATTCAAAATTTATCTCCTTTTGTTTCTGGTTTCCAGATCTCTAGACGAGTTTCTGGATGGCTCAGATCTCTAGACGAGTTTCTGGAGGGCTCAGATCTTAGACGAGTTTCTGGAGGGCCCTTGATCTCTAGACGAGTTTCTGGATGGCTCAGATCTCTAGACGAGTTTCGGGATGGCTCAGATCTCTAGACGAGTTTGGATGGCTCAGATCTCAGACGAGTTTTGGATGGCCCCAGATCTCTAGACGAGTTTCTGGATGGCTGATCTCTGCGATTTTCTGGATGGCTCAGACTTGACGAGTTCTGGATGGCTCAGACTTGGGAAGTTTCTGGATGGTTTAGACTTTAAGACGGATGGCTCAGATCTCTGACGATTTTCTGGAGGGCAGATCTCGGGGAATTTGGGAAGTCCAGATCTCTGACGATTTTTGGGAGGGCCAGATTCAGAGGGGTTTCTGGATGGCTCAGATCTCTAGACGAGTTTCGGGATGGATCTCTAGACGATTTTTGGGGATTCAGATCTCTGCGAGTTTCTGGATGGTCAGATCTCTAGACGAGTTTCTGGATGGCTCAGATCTCTGACTTTTTTGGTTATGATGTCCCATTCTGAAGCCAAAAAAGATCAAGACGAAAAATCAAAAGACAGCCCAAGAGAAACAAGATTACAGGGGCATCAAAGACACTAAAAAAAATACGATGCGAACCCAAAGGAATCCGCATCTCTAGTGGGTTCAATGAAACCTAAATTTGACGAAGAAATAATAAAGTACCGAGGGCGGACCATGCCACAGTTTCCAGCGAGACATGAAAGGGTCCAGCCCCCTGGCAAAAAAATTCAAGAACGTGACCAAGTTTTACGATGAGCGGCCTGTCTTGATAGTCGAAAAAACCTGTGTACTCTCTAGTAGAAAAAACCTGTGTACCTAGTATAAAACCTGGTATTTTAGAAAAAACCGGGACTCTCAGTAAAAAAAACCCTTTTACTCTCTAGTAGAAAAAACCTGTGTACTCTAGTAGTACAAACCTTTTACTTTTAATCAGACATCTGTTTCAGGTGACCTTGTGGCCAAATTTATTCTATAGCTAATCTATTCTACTATTTTCCAATTGTTATGATGTCCATATTTTTTGGGTAGCAAATTTGATATCATATTTTAAAGGAGTCTGGAATAGCGAATTATGTTATATACAAATTTAACTTACGAGGGGGAAAGGGATATTAAAGACCATTTATCCCAAAACATTTGAAGACTCTTCTTTCTGCCCAATTTTGGGGGGGATCCTTCGATACGATGGGACTGCTGGGGAAACAAGCGGTGCCGGGCAAAAACGTAAAAGATTTGCAAACCAAAAAGCCGTGGGCTGGAGTGAGCTTCGATCGCGGGGGTTTTAACCCGCCCTTAGTTTTTTTTTTTTTTGGGGGTGGTTATGAAAATCCCAGCAAATATTCTCCACTGTTATTCCTTTATGACTGACGTACATGTTTACGTTCTAAATTTTCTTAACCACGCTATCTGCTTTGCTTGTTTTTTTAGAACCTAACTGGGGAAATTCCCGACTCTCCCCACCTTTTTTTATAAACTGTGTATGAAAAAAACCCAATAACAAAGAAAAACCCGAGCGCTTTCATGTGCTTTCATATGGCCTCAGGTTTTATTTCCTACTTTCACTTGGGATATTTTATATTTGAATCACCCTTTTATTTTGGGTTTCTCTCACAATTGTGTAAAAAAAATAAATGTGAGCAACGCGCAAAACGCCATTGGGGAAAAATGAAATACGAATTAACGAACAGGGAAAATGGTAAATTTATTAAAACCAAAATTTGGGGAAATTTTTAAATGTCTTCATTAGAAGGGTTCTACATATGGGGGAGTTAAGAGAACCTGTCCCCCCGTCTTTATCATATTGGGGGGGGCGTGGGGGGTAATTTTTTTCTTCCAAAAAGTGTTGAAAAAAGTTGAATGGAAAAAAACAAGCCCCAAGAAACTAAAATGTCAAGTTGACTAAAGTGAACTTGTCAACAACAGATGGATATATATGACAACATTGATGGAGAATATATGACAACACGGGAGAAATATGACAACATAGATGGAAAAATTTGAAACATATTTGGGTATGTATTCAAATGTAAAGGTCGTGGGAACAGACATTTAATAAAACACAGGAAAATACTCTACTCCGATACACCTTTGTTTTTTGATGCTGGTGAAGGTTTTTTAGCCCCGGGGAAATGGGGATCCCTTCCCCTTTTTTTATAAAGCCTGATTGCACCACCACGGGGTTAGTGCTTTAACAAAATAATAATAATAATAATAATAATAATAATAATAATAATAAAAAAATAATAATAAAATTTAAGAATTTTTTGGGGGTCAGGGCTTAGTCTTGGGGCTGCCCCACAGGACGGAAAAAAACACACACACACACACACACACACACACACACACACACACACACACACACACACACACACACACACACACACAAACAGACCTGGACAAGCTCGACATCTGGTCTAGCAGTTGGTTCTGAATTCAATCCCCCCAAATGCAAAGTCATGAGGATCGGGGGAAGGGCAAAAAAGACCCGACAGAACAAGTTTAAGGGGACAAAGGCTACAAACCCGGCAAAGGAGAAAGACCTTGGAGGGGTATAACGCCAGCACGTCTCCGGGGGCACACATCAACCCGATAACTCGGCAGCATATGGGCGTTAACCAGATTAGCGTTCCGTTCCCTTTAACAAGGAATCGTTCAAGACACTGTATACCGTGAGTCAGGCCCATACTAGAATATGCACCACCAGTCTGGAACCCACACCTGGTCAAAGGGTAAGGAAACTAGAGAAAGTGAAAAGGTTTGGAAAAGGGTTAGTTCCACAACTCGGGGTCGTTTTATGAAGAAAGGGGGGAAAAAAGGGACTAACAACACTGGATGAAAAAAGGGGTCAGAGGAGCATGATAACGACATAAAAAAATACTGCGGGGAAATTTGACAAGGTAGACAGTGACAGGTTGTTTCAGAGGGGAACACAGAAACAAGGGGACACAACTGGGTGAAGATCAGATGAGTCAAAAGGGGTGTCAGGAAAATTTCTTCAGCCCAGAGTAGTCAGAAGTGGTGGACTAGAGAAAAATATATGGAGGCAAACCATAAAATTTTAAGAAAGGTATGATAAAGCCATGGACGGGAGCAGAGACCCCGTAGCAGACAGCGAAGAGGGGGCCCGGGGGCTGAGTCTGACCCCTGAACACTTTGGTGATCAATTGGTGAGTAGTAAAAATGCTTCAGTGCCTGGCCCCTTAATCAAACAATTCAGGTCCCCCCTTCTTCCTTGGATCAGACTTGAACGTTCCCCCAATCTGCGGACTTCCTACTCATTTCTGCAACACTGCAAGCTTCGATGATGTGTTGATTGCAACAAAAAATGCCTAGAGTATCATTCAACCTCTGTGGTTGTTTGCATCTTCTAACTCTTGTTCACCATTTTCCTCGTTTGTAGGCGTTTACGGTATATAAATGTTACCCGGACTTGAGTCCTGAGGGAGGTTGGGGGAATACTGAAGTTAGAAGGTCATCTGACATGACGTCAACAGGCTTTTTGAAGAAAATTATTGAATGACTGACGTTGAAAGATTTTTTTCCCCCTTTTTTTTTCTCATCAAATTGTCTTTTTTATTGTTTAAATGTCTTTAAACAATAAAATAAAATGTATTTCGGTTTTAGATTTTTTGTAATTTTGTTATCTCGTTTTGTGAAAATTTAAGATATTTTAATAACTACTACCCTTGTGTGTCGGGGGGGGATGGGGAAATAGGTCATCCTAGGGTATCCCAAATTACAGTAACTTCAGCTCGCTGGAACAAACCCAACTACTTCCACAACTATTAAATCTTTAATTTTCCCAGGCCCGCTAAAGCCTCCCAGCTCGGGCTGAAATGTCAACACTAAAAACACGACGGGGAAAACGCTGAAGCTTTTTTCCCCCACTATGTGACTGTGGGCGAATAGGGTAACAGCACACTGCCTACTTGTAAAGTGTTCCCAAGGATATAAATAAAACCCCACCAAAGGGGAAAAGTTGCCACAAAAAACTTGCTCTGCACCTGTTTTTTTTACTGTCCCACTCGCATTGTCTCCACTAACAATTTGACTTTAAGCAAGACATACCAAGGATCACTCCCAGTGGTCCCCCTTCGAAAAAAGTAAATCGTAGGCATTAAAACAAATTCATAAGATCGTTTATGAAAGGCTGCTATCAAGCCTCAATATTCTATATTAAAGGAATATTTAAAAACATGAGAGAGGAAGTATCTCCCACCCCCACAGGAAAGACTACGATAACAATGTGATACAGTTGGGTACATTATTTTACAGATCACAACGGCAGCAGTAGTCTCACCGCCTGGCTGGCCTTGTCCTACGTAAACCCCCGAGGTTCAACCTTTAAAACCCAAAATTTTGGTCCAAATGGCGTCTTTGGGCGGTTAAAGCCGTCCGAACAAAATTTAACAAAGGAAAACCTTGACCCAACTCAAACCTCGTTTCCAATGGGTCATTTCCATGAACACCTTTTTATATACCCCATACCCCTCCTGTGAACGGTAGTCAAAAGTTTATTGTCACGCATTGTGGGTCCGGGGACCGGGCCTCGGTTCTCAAGATGCAAGTTAAAAAATACGTTCCGGCAGATTATACCCAAATGTTGCAGGGATTACCCCAAATGTTGAAAATATTATACCCAAATGTTGAAGTTTTATACAAATGTTAAATATTATACCCAAATGTTGCAAATTTTAACCCAAATGTTGGTATTACCCCCAAATGTTGCAAAAATATTATACTAAAATATTAAGGTTTACACTGTTTATTACAAAATTTTAAAGAGCCATCGGGACCCCCAAAAAAGGACCTTAAGGGAAAACGCCTAAGAAGAACAGCCGTCGTAACACGTGGCGTACCACGAAGAGGTCTTAAATTATGAAGTGCTGAGTCCGTAAAAAGAGCCCCGTAGAAGGCCTAATGGACCACCTAGGCGAATCTGGATAATAAAGTCAGAGGAAAAAAAACAAATTAATAAAGTCACAGGAAAAAAACAACATGGAAGAAATCACTTTGGGGGAGAAAACAAGATACAAATTGTTGAACGGAAAAGTGTCAGAAAAAAATAATCAATCTAACCAAACTAACACAATCTAACTTAATTTTAAATCTTAAAACCAATTTTAACCCAAAAAAATAATCTAATCTAACCTAACCTAATTTAGACCACCCCAACCTAATCTAACAACAAAAATAATCTAACTTGATTTAAAAACCCACCGTAACCGAAGCAACTAACCTAATTTACTAGTTAACCAAAAAAAAGACAATCTAGCCCAACACATCTAACCAACCTAATCGAACATTAAAAATTTATCAAAATTTGTTCTGACTTTTTTTTTTTTTTCCCCGTCACCGTTTGGCGGCCTTTTTAAAACCAAAAAAGACGTAATAATGCACAAAAACAGCATTACTACTTTTATAAACCGCTAAACCATGGAATGTTGTTGTAGGTTCGCCGGGACATCCCGGGCCCCGGTCCCATGGAATGGTGTCATTAACTGCATAAAGAGCTTAAAGAAGAGCACAGAGAATTAATAAAGGAACTGGGACAAAGTAATTAGAGGCTATAATTTAAAAAACATTCTGAACCTAACGAAAAAGTATATATTTTATTGTGTTTGTTTATTTTGAATTATTGAAAATTATCTAAAATATATTTAGTTTTATTAGGGTAAATTAAATTGCGCTTGATATAATAAGGTTAGGGAAGTTTTTAAGGTTCTTTTTTGGGACAAAAATTTTTAATTTTTAATAAAAAAATGAAAATATATATCTTTAAACGCAAAAAAAAATTTTGAAAAAGGGCTTAATTTTAAATGATACTGCAAAAGACCAGTTTTTCCCGGCACGACATATATATATATATATATATGTCGTGCCGTTATAAAACTTGCGATTTTCAAAAAGAACCCCATCTTGCCAAAAAGACAAGCGAAAATTTGTGGGTTTTTTTCCAAAATATTTGAACCTAACGAAAAAAAAATATTTTATTGTGTTTGTTTTTTTTAAATTATTGTTTAAAGTATCTAAAAATATTTTTGGGGTTAGGGTAAATTAAATTGCGCTTTTTGTAAAAGGTTAGGTGGTTTTCAAAGTTTTCTTTTTCAAAATTATAAATTTTACATTAACATAAAAGAAAAAAAATATCTTTAAACGTATAAAGAAAATTTTAGAAAGGACTTAATTTTAAAAAGTTCTTGCTAATTGACTAGTTTTCCTTTTCACACAAAATATATATATATGATGTAATGAAGACGAAATCAGGTACAGTTCGACACGCAGCTATAAATAGGAATTACAAACAAACTATGAAACTTGATCCACGCCTCAGGAATGTCTAAGTCTTGACATCCGGCGTAAAATTGAAGTATTTACTCGCCTAGTTGTACCAACTAGTTTTACTCGCCCCGTTGTCCCCAATAATTGACTCGCCCAGTTGTGCTCAACTATTGTACTCCCCAAACCAATAGTTGTACTCGCCCAGTTGTGCTCAACAACTGTCAAACTGTACTTAATAATTGTACCGCATAGTTTTTCCGCCGCAGTACTTGCAGAGATCGACGTAGCCCCTGGCCCGCCGCAAAACCCCTTACCGACCGATTTACTGATCCCCGGCATTCAAAGCCCGAGCATACCCACTTTTAAAACTGTGTTAAAAAAAAAATAAAAAAAATGACACACACCCCCGTATATATCATCACATCACTGCCAAACGCCAGTGTTTCACCTAGAGATTCTTGCCCAATGGGCAATTAGAAACAATACTTCAGGGTCAGATGTCTTAAGGCAATTTATGGTGGTTTCCCCCAAGGAAAATCCCCGCAGTGTGTTTATATGTCATGTTTACTTCCAGATATATTATCTACCAGGGGTACCCAGGTTCTGAACACAGCAGTAACTACGTTTAACACTTAATGCGCCACTAATAGTTATTCCCAAACGACAGAGGTATACATAACACCGACCGGGGATTTCTGCCGGGGGTGTTATGCTGCGTGTTGCTGCGGGATGGGGGGGTACTCACTATTCTTCGGGTTAAAAAATTTTGACTGGTGGTGGGGTTACTTGCAGCCTTTATGACCTAGTGTGTCGCATTTTTATTTTTATTATTATTTTATTACTGACCCTTATGGGTTTTGCGTTTTCTGATTATAACAATAATTATTATTATTATTAATATTATTATATTTTGATGTTTATTTTTAACCCCCTAACCACCCAACCAACCCCCCTTAAAGTTTTTATTTCCCATGGGCTAACTGGGACGGATAGACTATGAGGTTGTTAGACTGAGGTTGTTGGTTGACAAAAGAGTGTTAATAAGACCGAGTGGGGTGGTGGAGCTGTGTCGACGCTTGGCGCCCAGGGTGGAAGCGTGGGGAAAAGTGGTGGGACGATGTCGACCCATCGTTGTCAGGAAAGGGAAAGGGAAAGGGGGTTACAGTAAGCTATTTAGGTACAGGACACATAAAAAAGCTACAAAAATTATCATGGATAGTAACATGTGAAAATTAAAGGATAACCCCCCAAAAAAAAAAAAAAAAGAGGACTTTTTTCCATTTTCTTGGTATCCACCTGACGTTTTCATTGTTACTTGCTGATACACGAAGGCAACGCTGGTCGGCAGAACGGTGAAGCTGCAACAGCAGCCCAGCGAGGGGGAAATAGAAACAGAATTTAAATGAAGACAATGAGCGTTTCGCCAACCAGGGCTTCCCGTCCCAAAACAGAGACTAGTTGAAGATCAACGGAGTTTGAGGAATCAGTCCCTTACCCGGGGTCAATTTTTACCCCCAACTTGAGGAGGTCAACACATGCACTGAGGGAAACCATCGGTGGGCGAAACGTTTCCCCAATAAAGATACCCAAATCTTGTACAAGGTCTAATTTTTAACCGTCGGTTCTCTGAGCCAGTTATCTAAAGAACACAACGTAGCAGCAGGGCAGCAGCAGCAGCAGCAACAGCAGCACGCAGCAGCGGTAGTAGTAACAGCAGTAGTAATAGCGCATAAACAGCAACGTGTGTGTAGTAAACAGCAAAACAACGCAGCGCACCCAATAAAACAGCCAGCGCACGTAGGTGTAGCAGCAGCGCAAAATGTATAACAGCGAGAGCGCGGAGCAGTATCAAAGCAGCAGGCCGAAATACGTGTATACAACGAGGTGTGAAACCCGCATCAACAAGGGCAACTGAACACGACTTTCTGGTCACCCCCTCTTGCCAGGCTGTCACATCAATAACAGCGTCTCTGTACCACCAAATCTCAATCCCTGCCCCCATGATGTCCACACCCGTCACTTTTCCCTACCTTCTTTCAAAAACACCTGCTGCCATCCACTGCCCCCACGGAAAACTATTAGCAGAAATATATATTCAACTACAATAAGATTTGGATCTGAACGTATCTGATTGATTGAAGGCACTCGTGGCTTCGTGGAGGAGGAGCGGGGGGAGGGAAGACGATGAGATAAAGGAGGGGGGGAAAAAAAAGGGGGGGAAAGGGAAAAGAAAGGGGGGAGAAGCAGGGGAAGGAAAAACCTGCCGGACTCACCTTCATTGTCAGCACTCGGGCCCGTAAGGTATAAATATTGATATAGAGAGATTTTGGGTTTCCCCTCCTGGGCAACTTACCTGTCACAGCTGAGAGAGAGAGGGAAAAAATTTGGGAAAAAAAAGGAAATAGTAGAGAGAGTTGGCAGTTGATATCCACCTTGAAGAGTTTCGGGGTTTAACTTTTAAGGCATAGGGAGAGAAAATAAGAAAGACGAGAGTAATGGTGTGAACATGGAAAGGTTGGTTGGTAGTGGATTAGGGTGGGGGTGTAGTGGTATCAGGTGTGGTGGTGGTGTGGTGTCAGGTGTGGGGGTTTAGTGGTGTCAGGTGTGGTGGGGTGGTGGGGGGTTTCGGTGTGGTTTAGTGGGGTGGGGGGGTGTCAGGTGGTAGGGGGGGGTGGTGTGGTGTGGGGGTGTCAGGTGGGGTAGTGGTGGTGGTGTAAGGTGGGGGTTTTGGGAGGGGTGGGTTTTGGTGGTGTCAGGTGTGGTAGGGTGGTGGTGGGTGGGGGTTTTCGGTGGGTAGAGGTGGTGGTGGTGTCAGGTGGGTGGGGTGGTGGGGGTGTCAGGTGTGGTGGGGGAGGTGGTGGGGGGGTGTCAGTGGGGTAGTGGTGGTGGTGGTGTCAGGTGGGGTAGTGGTGGTGTCAGGTGTGGTAGTGGTGGTGGTGTCAGGTGGGTAGAGGTGGTGGTGGTGTCCGGGTGGTAGGGTGGTGGTGATGGCAGGTGTGGTAGAGGTGGTGGTGGTGTCATGTGTGGAGAGGTGGTGGGGGTGTGGTGTGGTGGGTGGTGGTGGTGTCAGGTGGTAGAGGTGGGGTGGTGTCGGTGTGGCGGAGGGTCGGGTAAGACAATTAGTGGTTAATATACAGTTGAAGACAGACGTCAGACGACAAGCTTCTATCTCGTTTACGACCGGAAAGAGTCAGTACAGCATTTAAATTACTGGGAACGCCTTCCAGTCTTAAAGGTACTACTGGAGGGGGGAGAGAAAATAAAGGGGAGAGATATGGGAGGAAGTGCAAAATAACCAAAAGGTAAAAGAAATGGCCCAGTATTTTAGGGCAAGTTTCGGTTTTCCGGAGTCCCAGAGCGAAACGTTGCCATAAAAAATGTCACATTAATTTTTTCCCCAAAATATTGTCGTTAATTCTACCAACATTAATCAAAACCCAATGAAGAGCGAGGGGGGTGGGCACAATAAGGGGAAAACTGTTTAACATCCGTGGCCCCAGATTTTCCATATCCTACCAGAAGATATCAAAAAACTGCTGGAACAAGTGAGAAATCTTCAAAAGGAAACTGGGCAATATCTTCCCGGGGCCGATCATCCCGGCTTTGATGAAGTGGGCAGCGGGTGTGCAGAACAGCCTGATTGACCAGGCTAGCACCCGAGCCTGGGCCCCTGACGGGCCCGGGATAGAAACATAAAACCCTCAAAGGTATATCAAAAGGGATGTTCTCCTGCCTTGGCATTTAGTGACAATATTTAGCTGCGCAGCGATCTACGCCGCGTGTGGGGACTAAAGGGGCATCTGGCACACACAGGGTCATCCGGGACTACAAGGGGCATTTGGCACTACACAGGGTCATCTGGGACTACACAGGGTCATCTGGACTCACAGGGGTTCCGGCACTACACAGGGCACCTGGCACCACAGTGACCCCGCACCCAGGGAACCTTGCCCCATACCCATGGTGTCACCTGGTCTTCTTGGGGCACCCCAGACTCGGGGTCGCCTAGTTTTCACAAGGTCACTTCAGTTACAACCCGATCTTGTGTACTGGTGGGAGAAACCAGTGTTGTGTACTGGCGTAGGGGTGATTGTGTACCAGTGTTGTGTATAGTGGGTGGTGGATATCCAATGTTGTGTACGGGGTGGTAGTATATATCTTGTTGGTACAGTGGTGGTGAGTATATACCAATTTTTTAACTGGTGGTGGTGAGTATAACAGTGTTTTACTAGGGTGGGAGTATCCAAGTTTTTACTGGTGGTGGTGAGTATATCAGGGGCTGGTGTAGGGGGATTGTGTAACAGTAGTGGGGGAATGTCTGGCAGCCAACAGAGCAGTGGTTTTACCAGGGTTTGTACTGGGGGTTTGGTGGTGTGTACCAGTGTTGTGTACGGGAGGGGTGGGGTAATTTTTTATGGGGGGGGAAAGTGTTTGTACGGAGTGGGGGTCCCCCAGTGTTGTGCTGGGGAGTGTATTTTTTGTACTGGTGATAAAGTGTTCCAGTGTTGCGACTGGTGATAAAGTTTTCCCATTTTCGTACTGGGATAAAGGTGTGCTAGTTTCATCCTGGCAACAAGATATATTTATATATTATATATTTATATAAAGAATATTTAGGTCAACATTTGAGAAATGGAAGATGTCTTTACACTGTTTTAAGATTGACTTTCAAAAGTGTTAAGATTGACTTTTTTCACACAGTGTTAAGATTGACTCTCTTCACACAGTTTTAAAGATTGACTCTTTCACACAGTTTTAAAGATTGACTCTTCACACAGTGTTAAGATTGACTCTTTCAAAAGTGTTAAGATTGACTGTTTCACGCTGTGTTAAGATTGACTCTTTCCCCTGTTTTAAAAGATTCTCTTCACACTGTTTTAAATTGACTGTCTTCTCGGGGGTTTTTAAGATTGACTGTTTTTACACAGCGTTAAGATTGACTGTATTTACACAGCGTTAAGATTGACTGTCTTTACATTTTTAAAAGATTGACTGTCTTCACACTGTTTTAAAAAACTGTCTTCACACAGTTTTAAGATTGACTGTCTTCACACTGTTTTAAAGATTGACTGCCTTCACACTGTGTTAAGATTGACTGCTTCCCGTGAAGATTGACTGTCTTCACACAGGTTAAGTTTGATTTTTCTTCACACTGTTTAAATTTGACTGTCTTCACACTGTTTTGTTGACTGTCTTCACACTGTGTTAAGTTTAAAACTGTCTTCATACTGTGTTAAGATTGACTGTCTTCACACTGTGTTGTTGACGTCTTCCCACGGAAGATTGACTGTTTCCCCTGGTTAAGATTGACGTCTTCACACGGGAAGATTGACTGTTTTCACACTGTGTTAAGATTGACGTCTTCACCGTGTTAAGATTGACTGTTTTCCCCGTGTTAAATTGACTGTCTTCACGGGGGTTTTAAAAGATTGACTGTCTTCCCGTGTTAAGTTGACTGTCTTCACACTGTGTTAAGATTGATGTCTTCACCAAGATTAAGTCTTCCCCCCGGTTAAGAACGTCTTCCCCTGTGTTAAGATTGATGTCTTCACACTTTTTTAAAAGATTAAATGTTTCACACTGGAAGATTGACTGTCTTCCCCGTGTTAAGATTGACTGTCTTAAAAGTGTTAAGATTAACTGCTTCCATTGTTAAGATTGACTCCCTTCACTTTGTGTTAAGATTGACTGTCTTCACACTGTTTGTTGACTGTCTTCACACTGTTTAAATTGACTGTCTTCACACTGTGTTAAGTTTAAACGTTTCCCTGTGTTAAGATTTAAGATTGACTGGCTTCCCCTGTTTTAAAGGGTTTTTCCCCCAATGTGAATTTTTTACCAGATTATTTTATTTTAGTGTAGAATTTTTTAAATTTTTTCATAGGATGTTATTTTTTTTTTAGAGGAAAGCCCCCCGACACCCACCCCGGGCCCCCCGGACGTGGGGATGACCCCCCCTGACCCAGTTCTATGTTCCCTCGGTTGACCCATCACCACTCTGCTCTCTCTGGCTTCCCTTTCCCCCCTTCCCCCTCACCTCCCCTTCCCCTTTTTTCCCCCCCAAACCTCATCTTTCTCTTTCCACGCCTTTTTCTTTCCTATGCCTCCGGGGTAAAATTCCCCCCCCCCGGGGGAAAGGGAAATTTCCCCCAAAAAAAAGATAAATTCTCCTGGGGAAAAGGAGGAGACGGTGAGCCCCAAGGACCCCCCAGCGCGCGGGGGAAAAAAACCCTTTGGGCCCCCGCCGTAGTCATGAGATTCGTAAAAAGCAGAGGCAGTAGATAACGATAACGGGGGATGATTTTATTGATGTTACAGTAAGCCATCGATATAGTCGGGGGGCCCGCAAAGGGTTAATTTTTTTTATCACTGAAAAAGAAAAAACGCTGTGGAATCATTTTTTTTTTTTTTTCACTTTGGGAAAAGATATCAAACCCCCCTCCCCTTTTTCCCTATCATATATTAAGTGAGCAATACAGCTACCTTTTAAGAGTTTCAGAAATTTTTTTGAGCCCGGCCAGGGCCAGGCTCGTTGGTGTTTTCCCCGGTAAAAACCGGGGGGTTTTCTGCTGGGGGCCCCCCGGGCCCCCATTCCATCACAGCCGGGGTTTATCTGGCACCTTAAAATTTTGCCCCGTTTCCTTTTGGGGGCTTCCCCGGGGGTTTCCCGCCGTTTTCGGAAAAACTTCTGGAAGAGGGAAAGTCTGGGCCCCCGGGTGTTAATACAGTGCCCCCGTATTGTCCCCACCCCCCCCTGCTCCTCCGGGGGTTTTTTTACACTTTCCCCCAAAAATTTTTCACTCCAGATGTTTTTTGGCGGGGTTTTCAGTTTACCGGCCCCCCAAGATTTCCATGATATTTATCTGTATTTTCCCCCCCCGCCCCAAAGGTACATGTTCAAGACTTGAAGGCGTTCCCAAAATTTAGATGTTTCAATGGCTCAATGTGAGCCAAACGACCTGGGTTTTTTCCCCGCTCTGCTTTTCTCCTGCCCTGAAGGGGGCCCCTCAGCACTGAGCAGTATTCTAAGTGGGGGAGCATAGGATTTTAGTGTCCCACGGCATTTTTCCCTTGTTTTGAAAGCTCAATAACCCCACCCGTCATTTTCCTGGCTGTTGTGATCTTTGTCTTTTTTGGGGCTTTAAACGACAGATCGCGACATAATTATTCCCCAAATCCCTTTAAGTGTTCCTTTCTTCTATGTGGTGACCCCTTTTTTGTATATAGGTTTTTTTTGGTTCTTCCCTTTTTTTCCCTCCCCGGTAAAAATCACCATTGAACGCTGTTGTTCTCCCTGCCCAGGGGAAAAACCCCCTTTTTGTCCTCCTGTAATTTTTGGGGTCCTCTACCGAGTGACTTTCATGCTTTTTTTAGTGTCATCTGCAAAAGATAAAAAAAGTGTGTGGGGGTTTTTTTCAGTCTGCTAGGGGGGTAGCCAGGGGTGCCGGGGCAGTGCCTTGGGGCACTGAGTTTTTGCTGAGCTGGATCTTCCCTGGGTTTACTACTATTTTTTTTTTGGTTAAATCAAAAAAACCCTCTGCCTCCCTTTCCCCCCCAAAGCCATGGCCCCCTTTTTTTTGCGCTATCCCCCTTTATCGCTTTTTTCAAACGTTTTTAAAAAATTTTTAAAAAATTACCAGTCGTTCCCAATTTTTATCCAAGAAGGAAAAGGGAAAAACTAAAAAAGAAAAGATTAAGACGCATGACAACATTGGGGGATTTTTTATTGATGAAACGTTTGACCCAAAGGCTTCTTCAGTCACATAAGAGGAGAGTTTAAATAAAGATTTGAAAAAGTCTATCAAACCCTTTGGGAAAAAAAAATATTTGAGGGGGGATTCCCCAGCCTGGAGGGGTTTACCACCTGGAGTGAACCCTTTCCGGGGCTCCCCTACTCCCCCTTTTTTTTTTAAATGAAGGTTTTGAGGCGAAATGTTTCATTAAAAAAATACACCCAACTTTTTAACATTTTCTTAATTTTAATTGTCGGTATTTTTTACCATTTTCAACAAAATAACAAGAATGATAAAAGGGAAGAATGATGAACGGGAAGAATGATAAACCCAAGGAATAACGAACAAGAGGAATAATGAACTG
>WNWK01042149.1:0-16117 GCA_009830355.1 Cherax destructor | reverse complement strand
CCCTGCCATCACATAGTCTCTGCTGCTTATAGTACACAAGTTCATTACAGAGGAGTGACCTCAAATCCAACCACCAATATTTGTCTAACCTATTTTTATGCTACCCAAGTAATAGGTTTTATAACCTTTTACTCATGTGTAAGTTGATTGTTCTACCATATTGTATTACTACTAGTATTGCACCTCACTCTAAGCCTATATATACCCTGTGTCCATGTATTGTTTGTAACGGCTTGATAAAGCTCCTGGAGAGCGACACGTTGCCACAATAAAATGTCACATTAGTTGCATTTGTGTCATTTTACTTAGTAAGACACTTGTCACTGCCAGTAAGACACTTGTCACTGCCAGTGTTAAGACACTTGTCACTGCCAGTGTTAAGACACTTATCACTGGCAGTGTTCAGACACTTGTCACTGCCAGTGTTAAGACACTTGACACTGCCAGTGTTAAGACACTTGTCACTGGCAGTGTTAAGACACTTGACACTGGCAGTGTTAAGACACTTGTCACTGGCAGTGTTAAGACACTTGTCACTGGCAGTGTTAAGACACTTGTCACTGGCAGTGTTAAGACACTTGTCACTGTCAGTGTTAAGACACTTGTCACTGCCAGTGTTAAGACACTTATCACTGGCAGTGTTCAGTCCTCCTGGGATCCACATCATCTAACTCGACAATTTAATGTTTCAGTTTTTCTCTCCAAAGGAAACTTTGTTATGTTTCTCATTGCCTGGCAGATTTGATCAATATACAGTATTTAGCATTAGTGATGGGTGTTAGGGCTCAATAAAGCGTCACCTGTGGTGGCCCTGAATAACAACAACAACAATTACAGACTCAAAATTACTAAAGGTTTGTCATAATTCTGGTCATTATATGAAGCTCTGGAGTAACTACCACTGCAACACTTATTTGTGAGGTAAGTGAGCACTTTCTCATATTGTTATTTATTGTCACAATGTGATAAATCAGTGGAAATAATGATAATACTGATGCAAGTGATCAGCGTATTACCAAGACCTCAGTAACTTTACTAAGTTTATTTAAGTTAACTTACACTTAAGTTGACTTACACTTAAGTTAACTTACACTTCAATTAACTTACACTTAAGTTGACTTACAATTAAGTTGACTTACAATTAAGGGAACTTACACTTAAGTTAACTTACACTTCAATTAACTTACACTTAAGTTGACTTACAATTAAGTTGACTTACAATTAAGGGAACTTACACTTAAGTTAACTTACACTTAAGTTAACTTACACTTAAGTTGACTTACACTTAAGGGAACTTACACTTAACTTACACTTAAATTAACTTACACTAAAGTTAACTTACACTTAAGTTGACTTACACTAAAGTTGACTTACACTTAAGTTAACTTACACTTAAGTTGACTTACACTTAAGTTAACTTACACTTAAGTTGACTTACACTAAAGTTAACTTACACTTAAGTTAACTTACACTTAAATTAACTTACACTTAAGTTGACTTACACTTAAGTTAACTTACACTTAAGTTGACTTACACTTAAGTTGACTTACACTTAAGTTAACTTACACTTCAATTAACTTACACTTCAATTAACTTACACTTAAGTTGACTTACACTTAAGTTAACTTACACTTAAGTTGACTTACACTTAAGTTGACTTACACTTAAGTTAACTTACACTTAAGTTGACTTACACTAAAGTTAACTTACACTTAAGTTAACTTACACTTAAATTAACTTACACTAAAGTTAACTTACACTTAAGTTGACTTACACTTAAGTTAACTTACACTTAAGTTAACTTACACTTAAATTAACTTACACTTAAGTTGACTTACACTTAAGGGAACTTACACTTAAGTTGACTTACACTTAAGTTGACTTACACTTAAGTTAACTTACACTTAAATTAACTTACACTAAAGTTAACTTACACTTAAGTTGACTTACACTTAAGTTGACTTACACTTAAGTTAACTTACACTTCAATTAACTTACACTTAAGTTGACTTACACTTAAGTTAACTTACACTTAAGTTGACTTACACTTAAGTTGACTTACACTTAACCCTTAAACGGTCCAAACGTATATTTACGTTACCTCGCGCAGTGCCCCGAATTTTTTGAAAAAAAAAAAAATATTTTTTTTATAGAGAAATAAAGAGCACATTTTTTTAAGTGTTATAGGATAAAAAAAAAAGAATTTGGGTCAGTAGTTACCGAGATATGAGGCGGAGAAGTTGGCACTGGATGCTCACCTGACAGCAACAGGAGTCCCGCCACTTGCAGAATCGTTGCCGATATACCTTTTTTTTCACTATTTTATTATTTTATATAATTTTTATGTTCTCATATTCACAATTTACAGTAGTTCTTGTGATTTCATAGCTAATCTTTGTTCTGACACTAATATTAGGTACTGAAATTGTACTCAAATAATAATAATAATGATAGTGCATATAAATAATAATAATAATAATAATGATAGTGAATAATAATAATAATAATAGTGAATAATAATAATAATAATAATAATAATAATAATGATAATAGTGCATAATAATACTAATAATAATAATAATAATAATAATAATAATAATAATAATTGCATAATAAGATTAATAATAATAATAATAATAATAATAATAATAATAATAATAATAAATAAAGATTTGTGTCGCTGCCTTATCTCATCTGATCTCCACTAATGACTCTGGTGACATTTCAGAGAAGGGTGAGCCATAGTCTTATCTCTTCTTATCAGTCCAGTAATTACCATGATGACATTTGACAGCTTACATTGCTTCCCTTTATTTGTTATGCAAACCTGTCTGTCTGTCTGTCTGTCTGTCTGTATCTGTCTGTCTATGTGTCTGTCTTTCTGTCTGCCTGTGTGTCGTCTCCTTTCTGTCTGTTTGTCTCAGAGAGTAGCTCAAGAACCAACTGGTATTACGCAGATCACAAGCACATTATAACACTTTGTCTTGATTTTTTTAGTTATCCTAGGTAATTTACACTATGTATAATTGTATTTACCTATGTGTTCCTGTGAGATAGAGACAGATAGAGACAGAGACAGATAGATACAGACAGACAGACAGAGATAGACAGCCAATCAGGTATCCAGCTGACCAGCCAGCTGCTAGCCAACCAGCTGTTTGCCAGCCAGGTCCCTATGCAGGGAGGCAGCCAGCTGGCCTGCCAGCCTGCTGACATCACTTTCCACTTCAAAGGGGAGTGTTAATAGGATATGACATCAGTGAATCTATAGTGTATGCCGCAGTGTTTGCTCTAACTGGCCCTCAAATTAACTGGTGCTCCCACAAGGTACTAAGTGGTCCCAGATTTTTTTAATATGGCGCACACCGAGTGTTAAGACCCATTCTATGCTGACAAGGAATCTCAGGCCAATCGTGCCAAATTTGGAGGCAGGAAAAATAAAACGTAAAATTACGTTTGGGGCATTAGCAGTGCTAACGTAAATATACGTGTGGACCGTTTAAGGGTTAAGTTAACTTACACTTAAGTTGACTTACACTAAAGTTAACTTACACTTAAGTTAACTTACACTTAAATTAACTTACACTAAAGTTAACTTACACTTAAGTTGACTAACACTTAAGTTGACTTACACTTAAGTTGACTTACACTTAAGTTAACTTACACTTAAGTTGACTTACACTAAAGTTAACTTACACTTAAGTTAACTTACACTTAATTAACTTACACTTAAGTTGACTTACACTTAAGTTGACTTACACTTAAGTTAACTTACACTTAAATTAACTTACACTTAAGTTGACTTACACTTAAGTTAACTTACACTTAAGTTGACTTACACTTAAGTTAACTTACACTTAAGTTAACTTACACTTAAGTTAACTTACACTTAAATTAACTTACACTTAAGTTGACTTACACTTAAGGGAACTTACACTTAAGTTGACTTACACTTAAGTTGACTTACACTTAAGTTAACTTACACTTAAGTTAACTTACACTTAAGTTGACTTACACTTAAGTTACCTTACACTTAACTTGACTTACACCTAACTTGACTTACACTTAAGTTAACATACACTTAAGTTGACTTACACTTAAGTTAACTTACACATAAGTTAACTTACACAAATTAACTTACACTTAAGTAAATTTACACAAATTAACTTACCCTTAAGTTAACTTACACTAAGTTAACTTACAATTAAGTTAACTTAGACTTAAGTTACTTACACAAGGTAAAGTTGTTACAATTATCATACATATTAACATATACAGTGGACCCCCGAGTTTCGTAAGGTTCTTACAGTGGACCCTCGCCATTCGAATTTAATCCGTTCCAGGAGCTTGTTCTTAACGTGAAATGTTCGAAAGGCGATTTAATTTTTCCCATAAGAAATAATGGAAATACAATTAATCCGTTCCAGAAATCCAAAAATATATAAAAAATATTATATTTTAATAAAATTAAGCTTCTACATAGACAAAAACATTAAATACTACAGTGCTGTACTACTAAAAGTATTAGTAAATAAATGCAAGTCTTTTTACTTACCATTATTGAAGATTGTTGATGGCATATGGAAGAGAGGGAGTAGGAGGGAGGGAGGGAGGGGTTAGTGTTTGGAAGGGAATCCTTCCAGAAGGACTTCAGGTACCAAAGCCCTATCTGGGGTTACTTCTTTCTTTGTCTTTTAATCCCACTAGGACCAGCTTGGGAGTTACTGGACACTTTAACAAAATAACTGTCCACAGTCCTCTGTTTCTGGCGCCTTTTCAACATGTTCCTGAAGAAGGACATTGTTTGGTCACTGAACATGCTGCTGTTATGGCTTGTTTGAGCTTGTTCAGGGTGGTATTTTTCAACAAAACTTTGCAATCTATTCCACATTGTACACATCTCCTTAATCTCTGAAGAAGGCACCTTCTTCAGCCCCTCTTCCTCCTCCTTCTCCCGTGAATCAATAGCCTCAAATCTGGTCTGATGCTCTTCCATTTCCAGCTCTTGCAGCTCTTGAGTTGTTAGCTCTACCCTGTGTCCCTGCACTAGCTCTTCCACATCATCGCCACTCACCTCCAACCCCATGGACTTGCCCAATTCCACAATAGAGTCCACAACAGGCACAGGGTCGGCAGGGTCAGGGTCAGCCTCAAACCCTTCAAAATCCCTCTGTTGGACACAACCTGGCCACAATGGTCTCCAAGCAGAGTTCAAAGTCCTTGAAGTCACTCCCTCCCAAGCCTTGCCTATAAGGCCTATGCAGCTGTAGATATTGAAATGATTCTTCCAGAACTCTCTAAGGGTCAATTCACTGTCCGAGGTCATTTCAAAGCACTTTTCAAACACTGCTTTTGTGTAGAGTTTTTTGAAGTTACAGATGACCTGCTGGTCCATGGGCTGGAGGAGAGGAGTGGTGTTAGGAGGCAAGAACTTCAGTTTTATAAATTTGAAGTCTTCACACAGTAGGTCTTCCATGTTTTGAGGATGTGAAGGAGCATTGTCCAGCAACAGGAGGCACTTTTTTTCCAAACCCTTTTCCTGTAGGTATTTTCTCACACTGAGGCCAAACACTTCATGGATCCAGTCACTGAAAAGGTGCTTTGTGACCCATGCATTCTGACTAGCTCTCCACAAGACACACAATCTACTTTTGACGACATTGTGTCTCTTGAACACTCTGGGATTTTCTGAGTGATACACTAGTAAAGGCTTTAATTTAAAATCCCCACTAGCATTACTACACATCATGAGAGTTAGCCTGTCTTTCATAGGCTTGTGTCCTGGCAGTGCCTTTTCCTCCTGAGTAATGTAGGTCCTGTTGGGCATTTTCTTCCAAAACAGGCCTGTTTCGTCACAATTGAACACTTGTTCAGGTTTCAAATTTTCAGTCTTTATGTAGTCCTGAAACTCCTTTATGAATTTTTCAGCTGCATGTTTGTCTGAACTGGCAGCCTCACCATGCCTTACCACATTATGTATGCCACTACGATGTTTAAATCTCTCAAACCAGCCTTTGCTGGCTTTAAATTCACTACCATTACAATCAGCACTGGTTGCAGGCATTTTCTTTAAAGATCGGCATGCAAGTTCCTTGCCTTTTCACAAATAATTGACTCAGACACACTATCGCCCGCTAACTCTTTATCCTTGATCCACACCAGCAACAACTTTTCAATCTCTTCGATTATTTGTGGTCTGTTTTTGGCTCGCACAGTAACACCTTTTGCAACATCAGCTTGCTTAATTTCTTCCTTCTTAAGCAGGATAGAAGCGATAGTTGACCTGTTTTTGCCATATATCCTGGCAAGATCACACAATCGCACACCACTCTCGTATTTTTGTATTATTTCCTTCTTCATTTCTACGGTGTTTCTCACTTTTATCAGCCCAGGGGTACCACTAGGAACTTTCTTGGGACCCATGGTAGCTTATTTCACAGTCGCACGTAATGAACAAACTCCAAAAAATTATAATTAAGTGTGAAATGTCTGTGGAAGCGTGCAGGGTATTGTTCTCTCGAGTGTAAACAACGCGGGACTGGCTCTCCACGCCTGCGCTGTGAGGCACCCAAGCGCCTGGGCCGACAGGTCACGAACGTATTCGTTCGACTCGCGATAATTTGTTCGCATGACGATTTCGAATTTTTTGTACTAATGACGATTTGTTCGACTGCCGAGCCGTTCGAATAGCGGGGTCCACTGTATTTTGTAAACATCGTGTTTCGTAAGTTTTTTTCGATTTCGAGAATCGTAAACTGGCTCGTGTTTCGTAACATATTAGACCTGTCCGCCTGCTCCGCACCTGTGCAGGACGCAGGATGCCGCCAGTGAAGCGTTGTTTACCATTGAGAGAACATTACCCAGTGCGCTCTTTCAAACATTCACAATACATTTGGTGTCTTTTTTTGGTGGTTTAGTGATTGTCACTGTGAAATAAGTCACCATGGGTCCAAAGAAGCTTCCTAGTGGCACTCCTGTGGTAAAGAAAGTGAGGAACACCATCGAACTGAAGAAAGAGATTATAGAAAAATATGAGAGTGGCATACGTCTGAGTGAGCTTGCCAGGATGTACAAGAAAACCCCATCTACTATCAGCTCTACCCTGGCAAAGAGAAATGAGATCAAGGAAGCTAATGTTGCAAAAGGGGTTGATATGTTAATGAAAAATAGATCGAAAACAGTGGATGAGGACGCACCTGCGTCCTGCGCAGGTGCGGAGCAGGCGGACAGGTCTAATACGAAACACGAGCCAGTTTACGATTCTCAAAATCGAAAAAAGCTTACGAAACACGATGTTTACAAAATAAGAACCTTACGAAACTCGCGGGTCCACTGTATATAACTTGACTTAAAATATCTGCTAAGATATAAGTGATATTATTATAGTGCTGCTGATGTTGTGTCAAGTGCCTGACCTTGATGTCTAATAACACCACCTTGATAATGTTGTGTCAAGTGCCTGACCTTGATGTCTAATAACACCTTAGAGATCCTAGGCCGGGAGCCAGCTAGGGTTTTCAACTGTGCTAAGCAGCCCTATGGTTTCTACGCCGATGTGGCCAACGACTGCAAAGTTTTCCATGTTATCATATCCCACCCTCTTTCTGCTCTTCTCCAGTGTCGTCAGGTCGTTTTTCCTTAACCTTTCCTGGTAGGTCATGCCCCATAGCTCTGGAACTAGTCTCGTTACAAACATTTGCCCTTTCTCTAATTTCCTGATGTGCTTTTCCAGGGGTGGGTTCCAAACTGGTTCTGCATACTCCAATATGGACCTGACGTACACGGTGTACAGATAATGTTGTGTCAAGTGCCTGACCTTGATGTCTAATAACACCTTGAAAATATTGTGTCAAGTGCCTGACCTTGATGTCTAATAACGCATGATAATATTGTGTCAAGTGCCTGACCTTGATGTCTAATAACACCTTGATAATGTTGTGTAAGTGTCTGACCTTGATGTCTAATAACACCTTGAAAATGTTGTGTCAAGTGTCTGACCTTGATGTCTAATAACACCTTGATAATATTGTGTCAAGTGCCTGACCTTGATGTCTAATAACACCTTGATAATGTTGTGTAAGTGTCTGACCTTGATGTCTAATAACACCTTGAAAATGTGTCAAGTGCCTGACCTTGATGTCTAATAACATCTTGATAATATTGTGCCAAGTGTCTGACCTTGATGTCTAATAACACCATGATAATGTGCCAAGTGCCTGACCTTGATGTCTAATAACACCTTGATAATGTTGTGTCAAGTGTCTGACCTTGATGTCTAATAACACCTTGATAATGTTGTGTCAAGTGTCTAATCTTGATGTCTAATAACACCTTGATAATGTTGTGTCAAGTGTCTGACCTTGATGTCTAATAACACCTTGATAATGTTGTGCCAAGTGATAATGTTGGTGTGATTGTGAAGAGAGCTGATGATACTGGTGATTGTCAAGCACTGTCTCAAGGAAGATACAGAAGAAAACTCAAGACAACATCTCTCGATGACAAAGTTATCATAAGTAGTGTGAAGGATACCAAGAAAACCAGCAAAGATCTACATAGAGATCTGGCTTCAGCTGGTGTAAATGTTGATTCTTCAAGTGTTCAATGAAGGCTCCTTGAAGTTGCCACAACTGCCAGAAAGCCAGTAAAGAAACAATTATTGACTGCTGCTCTGAAGAAAAAATGGCTGGAGTGGGCACTGGATCATAAGGGATGGATGACAGGTAAATGGAGATATATTTTCACATAAGGCACATTTTGAAGTACATGAGTACAGATCAGTGGTAGTGAGAAAGAGCAAAGGTGAACCTCTCCAGAATGGACACATTCAACAAGTGCAAAAACACCCATCTAAGATGTGTTGGGGTAGTTTTACTGCTAAAGGCCCTGAACATAAGAAATTAGGAACACTGCGGCAGGCCTGATGGCCCATACTAGGCCCGTCCTTCACATTCCATCCCAGTAACAGAATATTTGTTCAACCCAATCTTCAATGCTACCCAAGAAATAAGCTTTGATAATTCTATTACTCATGTGCAATTCCCACTCAAATCCAACCCCTCTCACTCATGAATTTATCCAACCTAAATTTGAAACTACCCAAGGTCCTAGCTTCAATAACCCTACTAGGCAGACTGTTCCAATCATCAACTACCCTATTTCCAAACCAATACTTTCCTATATCCTTTCTAAATCTAAACTTATCTAATTTGAATCCATTATTGCAGGTTCTCTCTTGGAGAGATATCCTCAAGACCTTATTTATATCCCCTTTGTTAATACCCATTTTCCACTTGTATACCTCGATCATGTCTCCCCCTCATTCTTCGTCTTACAAGTGAATGTAATTTTAGGGTCTTCAATCTTTCCTCATACGGAAGATTTCTAATACTATGTATTAATTTAGTCATTCTACGCTGAATGTTTTCTAACGAATTAATATCCATTCTGTAATATGGAGACCAGAACGGCATGTTATTGTTGAGGGAACGATGAACAGTGACAAACACAAGGAAATCCTGGCAACTCATTTGTTTCCTTTTGTAGTCTTTCCTGATGGAGAAGGTATTTTCCAGCAGGATCATGCTACATGCCACACTTCCAAAAAAAATGATGGCATTCTTCCAAGAGAGGGGGCTAAGCATTCTATATTGGGTTGGAAATTCTCCTGACCTCAAACCATTTGAGAACCTATGAGGAATAACCATATACATGATCACATAACAGGACTGCTCAACTGTGGAGAAGCTAATATGTAATAATAATAATAATAATAATAATATATCTTTATTTCTACAAGTACATGTACAAGGTATACAGACCATAGCTGACATCAATGACATAATACTATATAGAAAGCCGCTTGTTATGCAGAGCATTTCCCACAAATTAGGTCAGTTTTATCCCAGGATGCGACCCACACCAGTCTACTAACATTCAGGTACCCATGTACAGATGGTGTAAGGAAACACGCCCAATGTAGGTGTAGGTGTGTAGGCCTGTACACGCGTCCGTCTTGTTCCGTGTTTTTCGCGGTCTCCTCTACGTGCTAGAACCTTAAAACTGTGCCAGTGATCTTATAAGGTACATCCCTCCAGTGCTCGCAACAAACCAGGCAGAAAACAGTTATACAGAGTCAAAAACAAGGGAATTAGTGTGCCAGAACATAGTGCCATAAAGCCAGAGGGGAACTTAAGTGCTGTGTGAAATAACAAAACAGAACGTTTATTTGTCAGAGGAAGGAAAGTCTCCCTGAAAATAGGGTGAAGATAGATCTGTATAGTGAATATATCAGTGGTGCCATAGTATACAGACAAGTTAATAGATGTTAAAGTGAAAACAAAGGCGGAAGTGTAGGCCTAACGAGCTTCGTGTTTGAAATCAGTTGCCAACGGCCGCCGGGTCCTTACCACGCAAGTCCGTGTATTGATAATTTTAAACTGTTAGTATACCTGACCAAAATCTAGTGATTACATTGATATAAAAATCTATGAAATACGAAAAGGGGCACAATCCTGAGGAAATACGTAATTTGTCCAGCTGAAAATACGATAAACAGTGTCGAGTTGTGAGTTGTCATTGAACGATTTCACTAACATAAGTCCGTATATCTTCCAGTCATCATAGAAAAACCAGCAGTGTTGTGGTGTAGGAAAACAAAAACAAAATCTAAACCCAGTAGAGTGAACCATAAGTGCACGGAAACCCAGGTGTTAAAGCGGGTGAGGTTTTACCAGGGTGCCAGAAGTAAACAGGGTGCCAGAG
Source organism: Cherax destructor (assembly GCA_009830355.1). Taxonomy (NCBI): domain Eukaryota; kingdom Metazoa; phylum Arthropoda; class Malacostraca; order Decapoda; family Parastacidae; genus Cherax; species Cherax destructor. The sequence goes on along the minus strand of WNWK01042149.1, from coordinate 5,353 downwards.
GTAAACCAGGGTGCCAGAGGTACGGCCGCCATACAGTAGGAGCTGCCAGAAGGACCGGTTTTTATCTCCAACACGCAAGTTATACTTTTGTACCATACCGATCATTATTACTCTGTTTAATCATCTTCCAGTGATCTGTCTCGCGTAACCCAGACAACCCCTACAGGATTCATTAAATAAGTGACACTGGATCTCGTCAGATCCAAGAAATAAGGGAACCATTGACTGGATTCAAAACTGGTATCCGAGTCCGGATTCAATAAGCGGACGGAGTTTTAGGGGACCTTATCAAACACCCAAACAATAACAGTAAGAATAACTTTTACGAGGTAAGATTGTCCAAACACTTACACATGCAAATAAAATAGATACGATACAAATATACGGATCACCACTTCAGGGAACCTATTAGTAGAATATACAGTAAAGCAACCAACAAAATCAATCATGAAACCCTGTGGAATATGCAACCTAACAAGCAAACGTTCCTCTGCATGGATTTCACGCATCTTTTGTGGTAAATGCTGCCACGCCCCTTGTGTAGACATTCAAGACTCTACCACCCGAGATATTAAACAAAGGAAGTGTTTTTGGGTACGTCCAAATGAGACCGAACTGTGGAATAAAATCACATCGATATTAAAAGATGACAACACCAAATCAGACTTCATAAAAAACATGACAGCTTTCTATAACAGTTGGGAAAGTAAAAAATCAGGGCCAGATGGTACTACCGCCCCTGGTACAGATGTTGAAATAAATGATGGTGACCTGAAGAGGGACAGTAGCTCTAGTGAAATAAATGATGGGGAAACAGGTGTAGATAAGGATACACACAAAACAGTGTTACAAACTAGCAATAACACGGTAGATAGTAAACAAGGGGATGCCCAGGGAAATACTGAAGATAAATTACCGGAAACAGTTGAAGGCTCCATTGTTAGCAATAGTAACGAAGACAGACATGAGACAGGAACACACCCACCAATGGGGAACACAGTCACAAAAAACCAGGGCAAACGGAAACCAGGCCTATGTGAATATTATGCACTTGGTATCTGCAGGCATGGAAAATCTGGGAAATCAGATGGGACATGCAATTATGATCACCCCAGAAAATGCCGTTCCCACATGAAAACAGGCAAATGCAACCTCCGGTCCTGTAAGTTTTTCCACCCTGAAATGTGCCACACATCAATTCAGGAAAGACAGTGCTATAACTTATATTGCCAGGCATACCACCTAAAGGGTACGAGGCGACACAGAACATCCAGACCATGGCAAAATCAGGGTAGCCGCAGCCACTCCGGAGAGAGAGGTTTTTTAGTGCCAAGAAGGAAAAAAAGCTGGCAGGAAATGACAGAAATTGTACACCAACTGCAATCATTTCTGGAGTGGAATCACAGTCAGTGGCCTCCACTCCATTACAACAGATATTAGAGCCAGGAAAAAAAGAATCCCACCCATACCACCAATATAACTACATTCATCTTTGCTAATATACAGGGTCTAAAGCCAGCAACAAACAACAAGGTACCTTACATTCGTGGACTGCTTACAGAGTCAAATGCTATGTTTGCGGCTTTCACAGAGACCCACATAAGAGATCACTTGGACAATGAAATATGGATCCCGAGCTACAACCTATACAGGTGTGACAGAGTGAACAGGCAAAAAGGGGGGGTTGGCCTGTATATCACAGAGTCACTTATATGTTCAGAACTACTAAATGCCTCAAATGATGTAGTTGAAGTATTAGCAATAAAGGTCGAGAATCAAAACCTGGTCATCGTGGTTGTCTACAAGCCCCCGGATGCAACGTCCCAACAATTCCAGGAACAGCTTCTGAAAATTGACCACTGTCTGGAAAATCTTCCAGCTCCTGCCCCCAACATCTTGCTACTGGGATATTTCAACCTCAGGCACCTAAAATGGAGGAACATTGCAAACAATGTGGTAGCAGAGATAACACCAGGAGGCAGCTCAGATGAAAATTCACACATGCATGAACTTTTAAATCTCTGCACCAAGTTCACCTTAAACCAGCAAATAGTAGAGCCCACAAGATTAGAGAATACGCTGGACCTCATCTTCACCAAAAATGATGATCTGATACGAAATGTCATCATATCAAAAACAATATACAGTGGTACCTCGAGTTACGATGGTCCCCAAAATCGCCCTTTTATGTAAGTTTATTTTTTTAAATGCTTTTTTAAGTATATTTTTGGGGGTGTAAAAGGACTAGTCTATTTTACATTATTCCTTATGGGGATAAATTCGTTTGGTAATGGTACTTGAACAGCATTCTCGAACGAAAAAGTATCGTAACTCGAGGTACCACTGTACTCAGATCACAACATAATAGAGGTCCAGACATGCATGCGGGGAGCCCCAGATCAACAAAATGTGATCAGCCGTGAGGAAGCTTTCTCCAAATTCAACTTCAATAACAAAAACATAAGGTGGGACCAAGTAAACCAAGTCCTAAATGATATAAACTGGGAAGATTGCCTTAGCATCACGGATCCCAACCTATGTCTAGAACAAATTAACTCTGTGGTACTTGAGGTTTGCTCAAGGCAAATTCCCTTAAGGAAAAGGAGGAGAAGATGCAAACTAGAAAGAGAGAGGCGCTCCCTATACAGGCGAAGGCAAAGAATAACAGAGCGGCTACAGGAGGCCAATATCTCTGAAATACGTAGGGAGACACTAGTCAGAGAGATAGCAAACATCGAATGCCTTAAATCGTCAAAAAATGCAATAAAATCAAGTTTTACAGCATTTTTGAATATTTATAAATTATTTACATATTTTTAAAAATCCCATTAAAAATTTATAAAAATCAATATTAATTTAGAATAGATTGGTGTGTGTGTATATGTGTTTGTGAGTCAGTTAAGTTCACGACCTTTAACTCTCTCTCTCTTTCTCTCTCTCTCTCTCTCTCTCTCTCTCACACACACACACACACAACTTCAGTGTAATCTTACAGGAATCAAGAGACACGGGAAGAACTAAAAGCCATAAATGAAATTGAAAGAAACCCTAAGAACTTCTTTTCCTATGCAAAATCAAAGTCGAGAACAACAACCAGTATTGGGCCCCTACTTAAACTGGATGGGTCCTACACAGATGACAGCAAGGAAATGAGTGAGTTACTTAAATCCCAGTATGACTCAGTCTTTAGCGAGCCACTAACCAGACTGAAAATCGAAAACCTAAATGATTTTTTTATGAGAGTGCCACAGAACTTGACAGACGCATGCCTTTCTGACATCACCACGATGCCAAATGACTTCGAAAAGGCACAAATGACATGCCCATGCACTCCGCTCCAGGCCCAGACTCATGGAACTCCGTGTTCATCAAGAAATGCAAGAAGCCCCTATCACATGCTTTTAACATCCTATGGAGAGGGAGCATGGCCACTGGGATCGTCCCGCAGCTACTAAAAACAACAGACATAGCCCCACTCCACAAAGGGGGCAGTAAAGCAATAGCAAAGAACTACAGACCAATTGCGCTAACGTCCCATATCATAAAAAACTTTGAAAGGGTTCTAAGAAGCAAGATCGCCACCCATCTTGATACCCATCAATTGCACAACCCAGGACAGCATGGGTTTAGAGCAGGCCGGTCCTGTCTGTCCCAACTACTGGACCAATACGAAAGGTCCTGGTTGCTCTAGAAGATAAACAGAATGCAGATGTTATATACACAGATTTTGCAAAAGCCTTTGACAAGTGTGACCATGGTGTAATAGCACACAAAATGCGTGATAAAGGAATAACAGGAAAAGTTGGTAGATGGATCATAATTTCCTAACATGTAGAACACAAAGAGTAGTAGTCAACAGAGTAAAGTCTGAGGCAGCTACTGTGAAAAGCTCTGTTCCACAAGGCACAGTACTTGCTCCCATCCTATTCCTCATCCTCATATCAGACATTGACAGGGATATAAGCCACAGTGCTGTGTCTTCCTTTGCAGATGACACCCGAAACTGTATGACAGTGTCCACCGTTGAAGACACTGCAAGACCCAAGCAGACATAAACCAAATCTTTAAATGGGCTGCAGAAAACAATATGAAGTTCAATGATGAGAAATTTCAATTACTCAGATACGGAAAACGTGAAGAAATTAAAATCTCATCGGAGTACAAAACTAATTCCAACCACACAATAGAGCGAAAACTAATGTCAAAGACCTGGGAGTGATCATGTCAGAGGATCTCACCTTCAAGGACCATAACAATGTAGCAATTGCATCTGCTCGAAAAATGACCGGATGGATAATGAGAACCTTCAAAACTAGGGATGCCAAGCCCATGTTGACACTTTACAGATCGCTTGTTCTATCTAGGCTGGAATATTGTGCACACTAACTGCACCTTTCAAGGCGGGTGAAATTGCTGACCTTGAAAATGTGCAGAGAACCTTCACCGCACGCATAAGTGCAATAAACCACCTCAACTACTGGGAACGCTTGAAGTTCCTAAACCTGTACTCTCTAGAACGCAGGCGGGAGAGATACATTATTATATACACATGGAAAATTCTTGAGGGCTTAGTACCAAACTTGCACACAAAAAATCACTCCCTACAAAGCAAAAAACTCGGCAGGCGATGTAACATCCCCCCAATGAAGAGCAGGGGTGCCACTAGCACGTTGAGGGACAACACAATAAGTGTCAGGGACCCAAGATTGTTCAACTGCCTCCCAGCATACATCAGGGGGATTACCAACAAGCCCCTGGCTGTCTTCAAGCAGGCACTGGACAGGCACCTCAAGTCTGTACCTGATTAGCCGGGCTGTGGTTCGTACGTTGGACTGCGTGCTGCCAGCAGTAACAGCCTGGTTGATCAGGCTCTGGTCCAACAGGAGGCCTGGTCACAGACCGGGCCGGGGGCTTTGACCCCTGGAATCTTCTCCAGGTAGACACTTTGCTGGGAATCAAACCCGGACCCTCCAATGTGAAGTGAGAGTTTTTGCCGCCAGGCCACAGGTCACTGTGTTGTTATTAGGACCTGGTACCATGACAAACAACTTGTCAAAATGTGTTCAACACTGGTTGATTCTATGACAAAGCAAGTAGCAATGCTTGTAAAATCAATGGATAGTCACATCTATTATTACATCAATTATCTGTTGAATCACTGCCTTGTATTTTTCAAATAAACATTAGTTATCCAAATAAAAGTCTTATTATTTCCTCACTGTCCCAATTAACCCTTAAAATGTACAAACATAGATCTACATTCACTTGCGTAGTACTTTCGAATATTTTGAAAAATTGTTTTGTTTTTTTTTAAATGAAGAGAGCATTTTTCAACATGTTATAGGATAAAAAA
>WNWK01042148.1:0-16117 GCA_009830355.1 Cherax destructor | reverse complement strand
AAAAGTAAGCAAAATGTTATGATTTTTTTTTTAGGTATTTTTTTATCTAAAAATATTTGTTTCAAAAATTCCCTTGAAAATGCCTTAAATTTTTAAAAAAATGCAATAAAATAACTTTTTATAGCATTTTTGAATATTTATAAATTATTTACATATTTTTAAAAACCAAAAAAAATCTAAAAAAATCAATATGTTTATAGAATATTTCATATTATTTTCGAAAATACATGAAACATTAAAAAGCTCAAAAAAATGTGCTAAAATAGTTTTTAGCATACTTCGACTTTTTAGAGCAGTTTATGCTTTTCTGACAAACTCTTTTTTTAGCTAAATTACTTAGATTTTCAAATTTTTAAAAAAATTTTCCCAGCAATTGAAATTTAGGGAAAAGAAAGAAAATTATTTTTTTTGGGAAGCATTATAGGTATATTTTATCTAAAAATAGTTTTTTCAAAAAACCCCTTAAAATAAATAAATTTTAAAAAATGAAATAAAATAACGATTTATAGTTTTTTGAATATTTATATATTATTTACATTTTTTAAAAAAACCCCATTATAAATTTTTAAAATCAATATTATTATAGAATATTCATAATATTTTTCAAAAATACATGAAACATTAAAAATATCAAAAAAATGTGCTAAACTATTTTTTATTGCATATTTCGACGTTTTAGAGCGGTTTGAGTGTTTTTATGGCAAAACTTTTTAGCCAAAATACTTAGATTATAAAATTTTTAAAAAAGAATTTTACTGTTTGAAATTTATGGGAAAAGTAAGCAAAATTTTATGATTTTCTTTTAGAAACTTACTTAGGTGTATTTTATCTAAAAAAATGTTTTTCAGAAAATCCTTGAAAATGCCTTAAATCGTCCAAAAATGCAATAAAATCAAGTTTAAAGCATTTTTGAATATTTATATATTATTTACATATTTTTAAAAATCCCATTAAAAATCTTTAAAAATCAATATTATTATAGAATATTCATATTATTTTCAAAAAATACATGAAACGTTAAAAATATCATAAAAATGTGCTAAAATAGTATTTTATTGCATATTTCGACGTTTTAGAGCGGTTTGAGTGCTTCTCTGGCAAAACTCATTTTTAGCTAAAATACTTATTTTATCAAACTATTAAATAAATTTCTGCAAATTGAAATTTATGGGAAAAGTAAGCAAAATTTTATGATTTTTTAGGAAACTTATTTCATAGGTGTATTTTATCTAAAAATAGTTTTTCAGAAAATCCTTGAAAATGCTAAAATCGTCAAAAATGCAATAAAATAACGTTTATAGCATTTTGAATATTTATAAATTATTTACATATTTTTGAAAAATCCCATTAAAAATCTATAAAAATCAATATTTTTATAGAATATGTCATATTATTTTCGAAAAATACATGAAACATTAAAAAGCTCAGAAAATGTGCTAAAATTGTATTTTATTGCATATTTCGACGTTTTAGAGCGGTTTGAGTGCTTTTCTGGCAAAACTCATTTTTTAGCTAAAATACTTAGATTATCAAACTTTTCAATAGAATTTCTACTGCAATTGAAATTTATGGGTAAAGTAAGCAAAATTTTATGATTTTCTTTACTCATAGGTGTATTTTATCTAACAAAATATTTTTTCAAAAATTCCTTGAAAATGCCTTGAATCGTCAAAAAAGGAAAAAAAAATAACGTTTTATAGCATTTTTGAATATTTATAAATTATTTACATATTTTTAAAAAATCCCTAAAAATCTTTAAAAATCAATATTATTATAGAATATTCATATTATTTTTCAAAAAATACATGAAAAATTAAAAATATCATAAAAATTTGATAAAATCGTATTTTATTGCATATTTCGACGTTTTAGAGCGGTTTGAGTGCTTTTCTGGCAAAACTCATTTTTTAGCTAAAATACTTAGATTATCAAACTTTGAAATAGAATTTCTACTGCAATTGAAATTTATGGGAAAAGTAAGCAAAATTTTATGATTTTCTTTACTCATAGGTGTATTTTATCTAATAAAATATTTTTTCAAAAATTCCTTGAAAATGCCTTGAATCGTCAAAAAATGCAAAAAAATAACGTTTTATAGCATTTTTTAATATTTATAAATTATTTACATATTTATAAAAAATCCCATTAAAAATCTTTAAAAATCAATATTATTATAGAATATTCATATTATTATTAAAAAAATACATGAAACATTAAAAATATCATACAAATGTGCTAAAATCGTATTTTATTGCATATTTCGACGTTACAGAGCGGTTTGAGTGCTTTCTGGCAAAACTCATTTTTTAGCAAAAATACTTAATTATCAAACTTTTAAATAGAATTTCTACTGCAATTGAAATTTATGGGAAAAGTAAGCAAGATTTTATGATTTTTTTTTAGGAAACTTACTCATAGGTCTATTTTATCTAAAAAAAAAATAGTTTTTCAGAAAATCCTTGAAAATGCCTTAAATCGTCAAAAAATGTAATAAAATAACGTTTTATAGCATTTTTGAATATTTAAAAATTATTTACATATTTTTAAAAAATCCCAATAAAAATCTATAAAAATCAATATTTTTATAGAATATTTCATATTATTTTCGAAAAATACATGAAATATTAAAAAGCTCAGAAAATGTACTAAAATAGTATTTTATTGCATATTTCGACGTTTTAGAGCGGTTTGAGTGCATTTCTAGCAAAACTCATTTTTTAGCTAAAATACTTAGATTATCAAACTTTTCAATAGAATTTCTACTGCAATTGAAATTTATGGGAAAAGTAAGCAAAATTTTATGATTTTCTTTACTCATAGGTGTATTTTATCTAAAAAAATATTTTTTCCAAAATTCCTTGAAAATGCCTTTAATCGTCAAAAAATGAAAAAAAATAACGTTTTATAGCATTTTTGGATATTTATAAATTATCTACATATTTTTAAAAAATCCCATTAAAAATCTTTGAAAATCAATATTATTATAGAATATTCATATTATTTTTCAAAAAATACATGAAACATTAAAAATATCATAAAAATGTGCTAAAATCGTATTTTATTGCATATTTCGACGTTTTAGAGCGGTTTGAGTTCTTTTCTGGCAAAACTCATTTTTTAGCTAAAATACTTATTTTATCAAACTATTAAATAGAATTTCTACTGCAATTGAAATTTATGGGAAAAGTAAGCAAAATTTTATGATTTTCTTTTAGGAAACTTACTCATAGGTGTATTTTATCTAAAAAAAATAGTTTTTCAGAAAATCCTTGAAAATACCTTAAATCGTCAAAAAATGCAATAAAATAACGTTTTATAGCATTTTTGAATATTTATAAATTATTTACATATTTTTGAAAAATCCCATTAAAAATCTATAAAAATCAATATTTTTATAGAATATGTCATATTATTTTCGAAAAATACATGAAACATTAAAAAGCTCAGAAAATGTGCTAAAATTGTATTTTATTGCATATTTCGACGTTTTAGAGCGGTTTGAGTGCTTTTCTGGCAAAACTCATTTTTAAGCTAAAATACTTAGATTATCAAACTTTGAAATAGAATTTCTACTGCAATTGAAATTTATGGGAAAAGTAAGCAAAATTTTATGATTTTCTCTTAGGAAGCTTACTCATAGGTGTATTTTATCTAAAAACAATAGTTTTTTAGAAAATCTTTCTAAATGCCTTATTTTTTTTTATTTTTTTTATTAACACATCGGCCGATTCCCACAAAGGCAGGGTGGCCCAAAAAGAAAAACTTTCATCATCATTCACTCCATCACTGTCTTGCCAAAAGGGTGCTTTACGCTACAGTTATAAAACTGCAACATTAACACCCTCCTTCAGAGTGCCGGCACTGTACTTCCCATCTCCAGAACTCAAGTCCGCCTGCCGGTTTCCATGAATCCCTTCATAAATGTTACTTTGCTCACACTCCAACAGCACGTCAAGTATTAAAACCATATGCCTCCATTCACTCCTATCAAATACGCTCACATGCTTGCTGGAAGTCCAAGCCCCTCGTACACAAAACTTCCTTTACCCCTCCCTCCAACCTTTCCTAGGCCGACCCCTACCCCGCCTTCCCTCCACTACAGATTTATACACTCTCGAAGTCACTCTGTCTCGTTCCATTCTCTCTACATGTCCAAACCACCTCAACAACCCCTCCTCAGCTCTCTGGACAATCGTTTTGGTAATCCCGCACCTCCTCCTAATTTCCAAACTCCGAATTCTCTGCATTATATTCACACCACACATTGACCTCAGACATGACATCTCCACTGCCTCCAGCCTTCTCCTCGTTGCAACATTCATCACCCATGCTTCACACCCATATAAGAGCGTTGGTATAACTATACTCTCATACATTCCCTCTTTACTTCCATGGACAAGGTTCTTTGTCTCCACAGACTCCGAAGTGCTCCACTCACCCTTTTCCCCTCATCAATTCTATGATTCACCTCATCCTTCATAGACCCATCCGCCGACATGTCAACTCCCAAATATCTGAATACATTCACCTCCTCCATACTCTCTCCCTCCAATCTGATATCCAATCTTTCGTCACCTATTCTTTTTGTTATCCTCATCACCTTACTCTTTCCTATATTCACTTTCAATTTTCTTCTTTTACACACCCTACCAAATTCATCCACCAACCTCTGCAGCTTCTCTTCAGAATCTCCCAAAAGCACAGTGTCATCAGCAAAAAGCAACTGTGACAACTCCCACTTTGTATTTGCTTCTTTATCTTTTAGCCCAACACCTCTTGCCAAGACCCTCTCATTCACTTCTCTTACAACCCCATCTATAAATATATTGAACAACCACGGTGACATCACACATCCTTGTCTAAGGCCCACTTTTACTGGGAAATAGTCCCCTTCCCTCCTACACACTCTAACCTGAGCCTCACTATCCTCATAAAAACTCTTCACTGCTTTCAGTAACCTTCCTCCTATTCCATACACCTGCAACATCTGCCACATTGCCCCCTATCTACCCTATCATACGCCTTTTCCAAATCCATAAATGCCACAAAACATCTTTACCCTTATCCAAATACTGTTCACCTATATGTTTCACTGTAAACACTTGGTCTACACCCCCTACCTTTCCTAAAGCCCCTTGTTCATCTGCTATCCTGCTTTCTGTTTTACTCTTAATTCTTTCAATAATAACTCTACCATACACTTTACCAGGTACACTCAACAGACTTATTCCCCTATAATTTTTGCACTCTCTTTTGTCCCCTTTGCCTTTATACAAAGGAACAATACACGCTCTCTGCCAATCCCTAGGTACCTTACCCTTTTCCATACATTTATTAAATAATAGCACCAACCACTCCAAAATTATATCCCTACCTGCTTTTAACATTTTTATCTTTATCCCATCAATCCCAGCTGCCTTACCCCCTTTCATTCTACCCACTGCCTCACGAACTTCCCTACACCCACAACTGGCTCTTCCACACTCCTACAAGATGTTATTCCTCCTGCCCTACACACGAAATCACAGCTTCCCTGTCTTCATCAACATTTAACAAATCCTCAAAATATTCTCTCCATCTTCCCGATACCTCTAACCTCCATTTAATAACTCTCCTCCTATTTTTAACTGTCAAATCCATTTGTTCTCTAGGCTTCCTCAACTTATTAATCTCATTCCAAAACTTTTTCTTATTTTCAACAAAATTTGCTGATAACATCTCACCCACTCTCTCATCTGCTCTCTTTTACATTGCTTCACCACTCTTTTAACCTCTCTTTTTCTCTCCATATACTCTTCCCTCCTTGCATCACTTCTACTTTGTAAAACCTCTCATATGCTAACTTTTTCTCCCTTACTACTCTCTTTACATCATCATTCCACCAATCGCTCCTCTTCCCTCCGCACCCACTCGCCTGTAACCACAAACTTCTGCTGAACACTCTAACACTACATTTTTAAATCTACCCCATACATTTTCGACCCCATTGCCTACACTCTCACTAGCCCATCTATCCTCCAATAGTTGTTTATATCTTACCCTAACTGCCTCCTCTTTTAGTTTATAAACCTTCACCTCTTTTTACTTACTGATTCAATTTTCCTTGTATCCCATCTACCTTTTACTCCCACTGTAGCTATAACTAAAAAGTGATCTGATATATCTGTAGCCCCTCTATAAACATGTACATCCTGAAGTCTACTCAACAGTCTTTTATCTACCAATACATAGTCCAACAAACTACTGTCATTACGCCCTACATCATATCTTGTATACTTATTTATCCTCTTTTTCTTAAAATATGTATTACCTATAACTAAACCCCTTTCTATACAAAGTTCAATCAAAGGGCTCCCATTATCATTTACACCTGGCACCCCAAACTTACCTACTACACCCTCTCTGCATGTTTCTCCCACTTTAGCATTTAGGTCCCCTACCACAATTACTCTCTCATTTGGTTCAAAAGTTCCTATACATTCGCTTAACATCTCCCAAAATCTCTCTCTCTCCTCTACACTCCTCTCTTCTCCAGGTGCATACACGCTTATTATGACCCACTTTTCGCATCCGACCCTTATTTTAATCCACATAATCCTTGAATTTACACCTTTATATTCCCTCTTTTCCTTCCATAACTGATCCTTCAACATTATTGCTACCCCTTCCTTAGCTCTAACTCTCTCAGATACTCCTGACTTAATCCCATTTATTTCTCCCCACTGAAACTCGCCTACCCCCTTCAGCTTTTTTTCGCTTAGGGCCAGGACATCCAACTTCTTTTCATTCATAACATCGGCAATCATCTCTTTCTTATCATCCGCACTACATCCACGCACATTCAGACAACCCAATTTTATAAAGTTTTTCTTCTTCTCGTTTTTAGTAGATTTGTACAGGAGAAGGGGTTACTAGCCCATTGCTCCCGGCATCTTAGTCGCCTCATACGACACGCATGGCTTACGGAGGAAAGATTCTTTTCCACTTCCCCATGGACAATAGAGAAAATAAAAAGAACAAGAGTTATTAAGAAAAAGAAGAAAAACCTAGATGTGTGTATGTATATATATGCATGTGTATGCCAGTGTAGTGTGACCTAAAGTGTAAGTAGAAGTAGCAAGATATACCTGTTATCCAGCGTGTTTATGAGACAGAAAAAAGGACACCAGCAATCCTACCATCATGTAAAACAGTTTCAGGTTTCTGTTTCACAGTCACCTGGCAGGACGGTAGTACCTCCCTGGGTGGTTGCTGTCTACCAACCTACTACCTACAAAAGATGCCTTATATCGTCAAAAAATGCACTAAAATCAAGTTTTATAGCATTTTTGAATATTTATTAATTATTTACATATTTTTAAAAAATCCCATTAAAAATCTATAAAAATCAATACTTTTATTGAATATTTCATATTATTTTTCAAAAAATACTTGAAATATTAAAAAGCTCAGAAAATGTGCTAAAATAGTATTTTATTGCATAATTCGACGTTTTAGATCAGTTTGAGTGCTTTTCTGACAAACTTTTAAATAGAATTTCTACAACATTTGAAATATATGGGAAAAGTAAGCGCAATTTTATGATTTTTTTTTGAGGAAGCTTACTCATAGGTATATTTTATCTAAAAAAATAGTTTTTTCAGAAAATCCTTGAAAATAAAATGAATCGTTAAAAATGCAATAAAATAACGATTTATTTACATATTTTTAAAAAATCCCATTAAAAATCTTTAAAAATCAATATTATTATAGAATATTCATATTATTTTTCAAAAAATACATGAAACATAAAAAATATCAAAAAATGTGATAAAATCGTATTTTATTGCATATTTCGACGTTTTAGAGCGGTTTGAGTGCTTTTCTGGCAAAACTCATTTTTTAGCTAAAATACTTAGATTATCACACTTTTAAATAGAATTTCTACTGCAATTGAAATTTATGGGAAAAGTAAGCAAAATGTTATGATTTTCTTTTTAGGTATATTTTATCTAAAAAATATTTTTTTCAGAAATTCCTTGAAAATGCCTTGAATTTTAAAAAATGCAATAAAATAACGTTTTATAGCATTTTTGAATATTTATAAATTATTTACATATTTTTAAAAAATCCCATTAAAAAATCTATAAAAATCAATATGTTTATAGAATATTTCATATTATTTTCGAAAAATACATGAAACATTAAAAAGCTCAGAAAAATGTGCTAAAATAGTATTTTATTGCATACTTCGACGTTTTAGAGCAGTTTGAGTGCTTTTCTGACAAAACTCATTTTTTAGCTAAAATACTTAGATTTTCAAACTTTTAAATAGAATTTCTGCAGCAATTGAAATTTATGGGAAAAGTAAGCGAAATTTTATTATTTTTTTTGAGGAAGCTTACTCATAGGTATATTTTATCTAAAAAAATAGTTTTTTTTCAGAAAATCCTTGAAAATACAATGAATCGTTAAAAATGCAATAAAATAACGATTTATAGCATTTTTGAATATTTATATATTATTTACATATTTTAAAAAATCCCATTATAAATCTTTAAAAATCAATATTATTATAGAATATTCATAATATTTTTCAAAAAATACATGAAACATTAAAAAGCTCAGAAAAATGTGCTAAAATTGTATTTTATTGCATATTTCGACGTTTTAGAGCGGTTTTAGTGCTTTTCTGGCAAAACTCATTTTTAGCTAAAATACTTAAATAGAATTTCTACTGCAATTGAAATTTATGGAAAAAGTAAGCAAAATTTTATGATTTTCTTTACTCATAGGTGTATTGTATCTAAAAAAAAATATTTTTAGAAAATCATTGAAAATGTCAAAAAATGCAAAAATAATAAAATAACGTTTTATAGCATTTTTGAATATTTATAAATTATTTACATATTTTTGAAAAATCCATTAAACTTAAAATCATATATTATAATTTTCATATATTTAAAAATACATGAAACATTAAAAATCATAAAATGTGCTAAAATGTATTTTATTGCATATTTCGACGTTTTAGAGCGGTTTTGAGTGCTTTTCTGGCAAAACTCATTTTTAGCTAAAATACTTAAATAGAATTTCTACTGCAATTGAAATTTATGGAAAAGTAAGCAAAATTTTATGATTTTCTTTACTTCATAGGTGTATTTTATCTAAAAATATTTTCAAAAATCCTTAAATCTTGAATAGTCAAAAATGCCAAAAATTTCAATGTTTATAGCATTTTTGGATATTTATTAATTATCTACATATTTTTAAAAAATCCTATTAAAAATCTTAAAAATCAATATTTTTATAAATATTTCATATTATTTTCGAAAAATACATGAAACATTAAAAAGTCATAAAATGTGCTAAAATGGTATTTTATTGCATATTTCGACGTTTTAGAGCGGTTTGAGTGCTTTTTGGCAAAACCATTTTTAGCTAAAATACTTAGATTATAAACTTTTAAATAGAATTTCTACTGCAATTGAAATTTATGGGAAAAGTAAGCAAAATTTTATGATTTTCTTTAACTCATAGGTGTATTTTATCTAAAAAATATTTTTCAGAAAATCCTTCTAAATTCCTTAAATCGTCAAAAAATCCCAAAATAAGTTTTATAGCATTTTTGGATATTTATAAATTATTTACATATTTTTAAAAAATCCCATTAAAAATCTTAAAAATCAATATTTTATAGAATATTCATATTATTTTCAAAAATACATGAAACATTAAAAACTCATAAAAATTTGCTAAAATGGTATTTTATTGCATTTTCGACGTTTTAGGCGGTTTGAGTGCTTTTCTGCAAAACTCATTTTTAGCTAAAAATACTTAGATTATCAAACTTTTAAATAGAATTTCTACTGCAATTGAAATTTATGGGAAAAGTAAGCAAAATTTTATGATTTTCTTTAAACTCATAGGTGTATTTTATCTAAAAAATTTTTTCAAAAATTCCTTGAAAATGCCTTTAATCGTCAAAAATGCAAAAAATAAGTTTTATAGCATTTTTGAATATTTATTAATTATTTACATATTTTTAAAAAATCCCATTAAAAATCTATAAAAATCAATATTTTTATAGAATATTTCATATTATTTTCGAAAAATACATGAAACATTAAAAAGCTCAAAAAAATGTGCTAAAATAGTATTTTATTGCATATTTCGACGTTTTAGAGCGGTTTGAGTGCTTTTCTGGCAAAACTCATTTTTTAGCTAAAATACTTAGATTATCACACTTTTAAATAGAATTTCTACTGCAATTGAAATTTATGGAAAAGTAAGCAAAATTTTATGATTTTCTTTAGGAAGCTTACTCATAGGTGTATTTTATCTAAAAAATAGTTTTTCAGAAAATCCTTGAAAATGCCTTAATGTCAAAATCATAAATCAAGTTAACATTTTTGAATATTTATATTATTTATATTTTTAAAAATCCCATTAAAAATCTTAAAAATCAATATTATTATAGAATTTTTCATATTATTTTTCAAAAATACATGAAACATTAAAAACTCAAAAATGTGCTAAAATGTATTTTATTGCATATTCGACGTTTTAGAGCGGTTTGAGTGCTTTTCTGGCAAAACTCATTTTTAGCTAAAATACTTAGATTATCAAACTTTAAATAGAATTTCTACAGCAATTGAAATTATGGGAAAAGTAAGCAAAATTTTATGATTTTCTTTAGGAAGCTTACTCATAGGTATTTTATCTAAAAAAATAGTTTTTCAGAAAATCCTTGAAAATACATAATAATCGTCAAAAATGCAATAAAATAATTATCATTTTGAATATTTATAATTATTTACATATTTTTAAAATCCCATTAAAAATCTTTAAAAATCAATATTATTATAGAATATTCATATTATTTTTCAAAAATACATGAAACATTAAAAATCAAAAATGTGTAAAATGTATTTTATTGCATATTTCGACGTTTTAGAGCGGTTTGAGTGCTTTTCTGGCAAAACTCATTTTTAGCTAAAATACTTAGATTATCAAACTTTTAAATAGAATTTCTACTGCAATTGAAATTTATGGAAAAGTAAGCAAATTTTATGATTTTTTTAGGAAGCTTACTCATAGGTGTATTTTATCTAAAAAATAGTTTTTCAGAAAATCCTTGAAAATGCCTTGAATCGTCAAAAATGCAATAAAATAACGTTTATAGCATTTTGAATATTTATAATTATTTACATATTTTAAAAATCCCATTAAAAATCTTTAAAAATCAATATTATTATAGAATATTTCATATTATTTTTCAAAAATACATGAAACATTAAAAAGTTCAAAAAATGTGCTAAAATGTATTTTATTGCATATTTCGACGTTTTAGAGCGGTTTGAGTGCTTTTCTGGCAAAACTCATTTTTTAGCTAAAATACTTAGATTATCAAACTTTTAAATAAAATTTCTACTGCAATTGAAATTTATGTGGAAAAGTAAGCAAAATTTTATGATTTTCTTAGAAGTTACTCATAGGTGTATTTTATCTAAAAAAATAGTTTTTCAGAAAATCCTTCTGAAATGCCTTAATCGTCAAAATGCATAAAATAAGTTTTATAGCATTTTTGAATATTTATAAATTATTTACATATTTTTAAAAATCCCATTAAAAATCTTTAAAAATCAATATTATTATAGAATATTCATATTATTTTTCAAAAATACATGAAAATTAAAAATCATAAAATTGCTAAAATCGTATTTTATTGCATATTTCGACGTTTTAGAGCGGTTTGAGTGCTTTTCTGAAAAACTCATTTTTAGCTAAAATACTTAGATTATCAAACTTTAAATAGAATTTCTACTCAATTGAAATTTATGGGAAAAGTAAGCAAATTTTATGATTTTCTTTAGGAAGCTTACTCATAGGTATATTTTATCTAAAAAAATAGTTTTTCAGAAAATCCTTGAAAATGCCTTAAATCGTTCAAAAATGCAATAAAATAACGTTAAGCATTTTGAATATTTACATTATTTAATATTTTTAAAAATCCCATTAAAATCTATAAAAATCAATATTTTTATAGAATATTCATATTATTTTCGAAAATACATGAAACATTAAAAAGCTACAAAAATGTGATAAAATCGTATTTTATTGCATATTTCGACGTTTTAGAGCGGTTTGAGTGCTTTTCTGGCAAAACTCATTTTTTAGCTAAAATACTTAGATTATCAAACTTTTAAATAGAATTTCTACTGCAATTGAAATTTATGGGAAAAGTAAGCAAAATTTTATGATTTTCTTTACTCATAGGTGTATTTTATCTAAAAAAATATTTTTTCAAAAATTCCTTGAAAATGCCTTGAATCGTCAAAAAATGCAAAAAAATAACGTTTTATAAGCATTTTGAATATTTATAAATTATTTACAT
The DNA here is from genome assembly GCA_009830355.1 of Cherax destructor. NCBI lineage: Eukaryota > Metazoa > Arthropoda > Malacostraca > Decapoda > Parastacidae > Cherax > Cherax destructor. Next base: position 3,741 of record WNWK01042148.1, on the reverse strand, counting down.
ATTTTTAAAAAATCCCATTAAAAATCTTTAAAAATCAATATTATTATAGAATATTCATATTATTTTTCAAAAAATACATGAAACATTAAAAATATCATAAAAAATTGATAAAATCGTATTTTATTGCATATTTCGACGTTTTAGAGCGGTTTGAGTGCTTTTCTGGCAAAACTCATTTTTTAGCTAAAATACTTAGATTATCAAACTTTGAAATAGAATTTCTACTGCAATTGAAATTTATGGGAAAAGTAAGCAAAATTTTATGATTTTCTTTTAGGAAGCTTACTCATAGGTGTATTTTATCTAAAAAAATATTTTTTCAGAAAATCCTTGAAAATGCCTTAAATCGTCAAAAATGCAATAAAATAAGTTTATAGCATTTTTGAATATTTTAATTATTTACATATTTTAAAAATCCCATTAAAAATCTATAAAAATCAATATTTTATAGAATATTTCATATTATTTTCGAAAATACATGAAACATTAAAAGCTCAAAAAATGTGCTAAAATGTATTTTATTGCATATTTCGACGTTTTAGAGCGGTTTGAGTGCTTTTCTGGCAAAACTCATTTTTAGCTAAAATACTTAGATTATCAAACTTTTAAATAGAATTTCTACTGCAACTCAAATTTATGGAAAAGTAAGCAAAATTTTATGATTTTCTTTAGAAGCTTACTCATAGGTGTATTTTATCTAAAAACAATAGTTTTTCAGAAAATCCTTCAAATGCCTTTATCGTCAAAAAATGCACAAAATAAGTTTATAGCATTTTGAATATTTATAATTATTTACATATTTTTAAAAAATCCCATTAAAATCTATAAAAATCAATATTTTATGAATATTTCATATTATTTTCAAAAATACATGAAATATTAAAAAGCTCAGAAAAATGTGCTAAAATAGTATTTTATTGCATATTTCGACGTTTTAGAGCGGTTTGAGTGCTTTCTGCAAAACTCATTTTTAGCTAAAATACTTAGATTATCAAACTTTTAAATAGAATTTCTATGCAATGAAATTTATGGGAAAAGTAAGCAAATTTTATGATTTTCTTACTCATAGGTATATTTTATCTAAAAATAGTTTTTCAGAAAATCCTTGAAAATAAAATGAATCGTTAAAAATGCAATAAAATAACGATTTATTTACATATTTTTTAAAAATCCTATTAAAAATCTTTAAAAATCAATATTATTATAGAATATTCATATTATTTTTCAAAATACATGAAACATAAAAATATCATAAAATGTGATAAAATCGTATTTATTGCATATTTCGACGTTTTAGAGCGGTTTGAGTGCTTTTCTGCAAACTCATTTTTAGCTAAAATACTTAGATTATCAAACTGAATTTCTACTGCAATTGAAATTTATGGGAAAAGTAAGCAAAATTTTATGATTTTCTTTAGAAGCTTACTCATAGGTGTATTTTATCTAAAAAAATAGTTTTTCAGAAAATCCTTGAAAATGCCTTAAATCGTCAAAAAATGCAATAAAATAACATTTTATAGCATTTTTGAATATTTATAAATTATTTACATATTTTTAAAAAATCCCATTAAAAATCTATAAAAATCAATATTTTATAGAATATTTCATATTATTTTCGAAAAATACATGAAACATTAAAAAGCTCATAAAAATATGTAAAATAGTATTTTATTGCATATTTCGACGTTTTAGAGCGGTTTGAGTGCTTTTCTGGCAAAACTCATTTTTAGCTAAAATACTTAGATTATCAAACTTTTAAATAGAATTTCTGCAATTGAAATTTATGGAAAAGTAAGCAAAATTTTATGATTTTCTTGCTTACTCATAGGTGTATTTTATCTAAAAATATTTTTTTCAGAAAATCCTTGAAAATGCCTTGAATCGTAAAAATGCAATAAAATAACGTTTTATAGCATTTTTAATATTTATAAATTATTTACATATTTATAAAAATCCATTAAAAATCTTTAAAAATCAATATTTTATAGAATATTCATATTATTTTTAAAAATACATGAAACATTAAAAATATCATAAAAATGTGCTAAAATCGTATTTTATTGCATATTTCGACGTTTAGAGCGGTTTGAGTGCTTTTCTGGCAAAACTCATTTTTTAGCAAAATACTTAATTATCAAACTTTTAAATAGAATTTCTACTGCAATTGAAATTTATGGGAAAAGTAAGCAAGATTTTATGATTTTTTTTTAGGAAACTTACTCATAGGTCTATTTTATCTAAAAAAAAAATAGTTTTTCAGAAAATCCTTGAAAATGCCTTAAATCGTCAAAAAATGTAATAAAATAACGTTTTATAGCATTTTTGAATATTTAAAATTATTTACATATTTTTAAAAATTTCATAAAATCTATAAAAATCAATATTTTTATAGAATATTTCATATTATTTTCGAAAAATACATGAAATATTAAAAAGCTCAGAAAAATGTGCTAAAATAGTATTTTATTGCATATTTCGACGTTTTAGAGCGGTTTGAGTGCTTTTCTAGCAAAACTCATTTTTTAGCTAAAATACTTAGATTATCAAACTTTTAAATAGAATTTCTACTGCAATTGAAATTTATGGGAAAAGTAAGCAAATTTTATGATTTTTTTTGCTTTTAGGAGTTTACTCTTTTGGTATTTTTATAAAAATTAGTTTTTAAATCTTTTAAATGAATTTACTAATTAATATGAAATAGTAAAATTTTATGATTTTTAAATTTATTTAGTATTTTTAAAAATCATAAAATTTTTAAAAATCATATAAATGAATTTTATTTTAAAAATACATAAAATTAAATTATTAAAATTTTAAATATTTTATACATTAAATTTTAATCATTTATGATTTCAAATTATTTTTAGAAAATACTAAATTAAAATTTTAAAAAATTTTAAATTAAATTTATGGGAATTTACGATTTTAGATTTTTGAGCTTTCTCATAAATTTTTAAAAAATTTTTCAAATTTAAATTTCTCTAATAATTTAATGAAAAAAAATTTTATGATTTTATTTTATAATTATTTAATTTTCTATTAAAAATTTTTAAAAAATTCTTAAGAATATCTATTAATTTCAAAATAATGAACATTAAAAATTAAAAAATTTAAAATGATTTTATTATATTTACTTTTAAACGTTTAATTTTTAAAATCAATTTTTATAAATATTAATTATATTTTAAAAAATTTACTGAATTAAATTATGGAAAAGTAAGAAATTTTATGATTTTGACTTCATTTAGGTGTTTTTACAAAATATTTTTTCAAAATCTTAAATTATCAAATAAAAAATTTTTATTGCAATTTTGAAATTTATAAATTATTAATATTTTAAGAAACCCATTAAATCTTTAAAAATCAAAAATTATTATGATATTCATATATTTTTAAAAATACATGAAACATTAAAAATCATAAAAAGTTAAAATTATTTATTCATATTTACATTTAGACGGTTTGAGTCTTTTCAAAACTCATTTTTACTAAAATATTAATTATCAAACTTTAAATGAATTTCTACGCTTGAAATGTGGAAAATAAGTAATTTTATGATTTCTTTAGAGCTTACTTATAGGTATATTTTATCTAAAATTTTTTCAAAACTTTAAATAATTTTAATGCAAAAATGTAAAATAAGAAAATTTTGAATATTTATAATTATTTACATATTTTTAAAAATCCCAAAAAATCTATAAAAATCAATATTTATAGAATATTTATATAATTTTAAAAATT
>WNWK01042147.1:0-16117 GCA_009830355.1 Cherax destructor | reverse complement strand
TTTGATTGGGACCCCCCCCCTTTGGGATTAATTAGCCAAAACCCCTTTTTATCAGCTTTTTCTCCCTCCCCTTTCCCAATATCATTTACCGCACTAGACAGAAAGGGTTTTCCCCATTCCGCTGATATTATCCACCTGTTGACAGTCCCAACACCAGCCCCGGGAAACCCCCTCTCTCACCTTTTTTCCTATTACAGAAAACACGGTCCTATATTTACCGGAGTCACCTCCCAAAAATTGCCTTTTTAGGGGGGGTAGTCCTTACCTTCATTGGGGAAGTAGTACCCCCCTTCATTGGGGGAAGTAGTCCTTTTTCCTTTCACTGGCCACTGGAGTACACTCATCCGAAGAACGAAAAGCGTTTCCTCCCTTAAGTCTTTTTTAACTTTCCTTATTTTGATGTTCCTGCCATTACTGGGAACCACTTGCCACTTGTAGCAGGTGCTGGACTGCACCTCACTCCTGGTAGCCTTTTCTTCCTCCCCCCCTTCACCCTCCTCGCAGGGAGTGGCAGACTGCACCTCACTACTGGTATCCCTATTCCCCTCCAGAACTGCAGCCACCTCACCCTCTCTTCCAAAACCCTTGAGGTGAACCTTCAGCCTCCTAATTTCCTCCTGGAGAAGCAGAACCTCACTCTCACTTCCAAACCCATTGAGGTGAACCTTCAGCCTCCTAAATTCCTCCTGTGTGTGCTCTCCTGTTGCTCTTCCCTGTTCTGGTTGGTTTCTGCTGATTCTGTCTGTCTCTCTCTTCCTAGCTCCTTTCGATTTTGCCTCCACTCCCTCAGCTGCTGTCTTTCTGTTTTTGTTCTGTCCCGGTCTAGGAACACCCTTCTGTATGCTGACGATTCCTTCAGCCGTGGTTTCTCTTGCAGGACCCTGTTTCGCACTGTTTCTGACTTGAAGATCAGCTTGACTGGCCGTTTTCTCACCTTCACGTACCCCCCTATTCTCTGAAAATTTACTATCTCAGACATGTCCTCTTCGCCTATTTCTCTAATGACGTTCTCAATCTCCTGTCTTTCCTCCTGCCGTCTTTCATTGTGTGTCCTTAATTCGCTCTCCTGGAGCCCGTGAATAAACACTGACTTCTCCCTCTCTGCCTCCCATTTCCTTTCCCTCCATCTCTCCCCAATGTTTTCCTGTAGCTCTTGGCATCCTGGTCGTGCCTCTCTTACCACCACCCCTGCTCCCGGCTGCTCTCCCCCTTCATTCCTTGGCCCAGTATGTGTCAGTATGTGTGTTTGAGACAGTGTATGTGTGTTTGAGACAGTGTATGTGCGTTTGAGGGCAGTGTATGTGTGTCTGAGGGCAGTGTGTGTGTGTTTGAGTGCAGTGTATGTGTGTTCAAGACAGTGTATGTGTGTTTGAGGGCAGTGTATGTGTGTTTGAGACAGTGTATGTGTTTGAGACAGTGTATATATGTCTGAGGGCAGTGAATGTGTGTTTGAGGGCAGTGTATGTGTGTTCAAGACAGTGTATGTGTGTTTGAGGACAGTGTATGTGTGTTTGAGGGCAGTGAATGTGTGTTTCAGACAGTGTATGTATTCAAGACACTGTATGTGTATTTGAGGGCAGTGTATGTGTGTTTGAGGGCAGTGTATGTGTGTTTGAGGGCAGTGTATGTGTGTTTGAGGGCAGTGTATGTGTGTTTGAGGGCAGTGTATGTGTGTTTGAGACAGTGTTTGTTTGTTTGAGACAGTGTATGTGTGTTTGAGACAGTGTATGTGTGTATGAGGGCAGTATATGTGTGTTTGAGACAGTGTATGTGTGTCTGAGGGCAGTGTATGTGTGTTTGAGACAGTGTATGTGTGTTCATGAGAGTGTATGTGTGTTTGAGACATGTATGTGTGTTTGAGGGCAGTGTATGTGTGTTTGAGACAGTGTATGTGTGTTTGAGACAGTGTATGTGTGTTTGAGACAGTGTATGTGTGTTTGAGACATTGTATGTGTGTTTAAGGGTAGTGTATGTGTGTTTAAGGGCAGTGTATGTGTGTTTGAGGGCAGTGTATGTGTGTTTGAGACAGTGTATGTGTATCTGAGGGCAGTGTATGTGTGTGTGAGGGCAGTGTATGTGTGTTTGAGACAGTGTATGTGTGTTTGAGACAGTGTATGTGTGTTTGAGACATTGTATGTGTGTTTGAGACATTGTATGTGTGTTTGAGGCAGTGTATGGGAGTTTGAGAGCGGTGTATGTGTGTTTTAGGGTATTGTGTGGGTGTGAGCTATGGATTTTGAACATTGTAGCAATTGGCAGTAGGCTGCAGGCAGTGTATGTGTGTTTGAGGGCAATGTATGTGTGTTTGTGAAGGATAGTGTGAATATAATAGTTATAACATCAATTTCAACTGCTACATCAATATGTCACTTCAAAAACATCAATAGAATAAGAAGCAGTTCCCCTGTTTCTAGGGCCCCTACTTGCTGTTGTGATGTCACCTCCCCTTATCACTCTCCCCGTGACCCTTAAAACCCCTTACACCCTTTTTGGAACCCCCCTGATCCCAAGAACACTCCCTGCCTCCCTCTTGGAACCTCCTGACCCTCTTGAACCAATTTAACCCCTAAAACAATCACCTACCTGCTGGAACCCCCTCACCCTTAGAACACACCCTTACCTCTCTCCTGGAAGCCCTGACCCCTAGAACACTCCCTACTTCCCTCCTGGAGCCCCCTGACTCCTAGAACACTCCCCTACCTCCCTCCTGGAGCCCCCTGACTCCTAGAACACTCCTCTACCTCTCTTCTGGAGCCCCCTGACTCCTAGAACACTCCTCTACCTCCCTTCTGGATCCCCCTGACTCCTAGAACACTCCTCTACCTCCCTCCTGGAGCCCCCTGACTCCTAGAACACTCCTCTACCTCCCTTCTGGAGCCCCCTGACTCCTAGAACACTCCTCTACCTCCCTCCTGGAGCCTCCTGACTCCTAGAACACTCCTCTACCTTTCTTCTTTAAGACTGAAAATCAATTTCAACATCAAAATTAATCTGTTAAAGCCAGAAAAGTGATTCTCCTCTCCTGAGGGCCCCAACTTTCTGTTGTGATGTCCCCTCTCCATACCACACCCCACAAACCCTTGAACATACCCCTACATACCTACCTCCTAGGACCCCTCCAGACCCTCTCAACTCACAGGGAATCCTCCGCCAGGATACTTCGGAGGGAACAAGTCAGAGATAGTGATCAGCGGAGTGAAGTGTACTGGCAATGAGGAGTCACTGGACCAGTGCTTACATGACAGTGTTGGTGACGTCTTCTGTCCGGACCCGGCGCCGGATCCCAACATTGCTGGAGTCACCTGTGTGGAGAGTAAGCTGACTAAGTTTGACACTAAGTTGACTATAAGTTGATTGTAAGTTGGTATATTTATAACAACCAGGGACTCATCCTCTACTATGAAGACTAAGGGACTGATTCCCCACTATGAAGACTGACAGACTGACTCCTTACTATGAAGACCCTGTGACTGACCCCTACTATGAAGAACCAGTGTCTAACCCCCTACTATGAAGACCCAGTGTCTGACCCCCTACTATGAAGACCCAGTGACTGACCCCTAATATCAAGACCCAGTGACTGACCTCCTACTATCAAGACCCAGTGACTGACCAATACTATCAAGACCCATGGAGTGATCCCGTACAATGAAGACCCAGTGACTGACCCCTTACTATCAAGACCCAGTGACTGACCTATTACTATCAAGACCCAGTGACTGACCCCTTACTATCAAGACCCAGTGACTGACCCCCTACTATCAAGACCCAGTGACTGCCCCCCTACAATGAAGACCCAGTGACTGACTTCCTGTTATCAAGAAACAGTGACTGACCCCTACTATCAAGACCCAGGGACTGACCTCTACTGTCAAGACCCAGGGACTGATCCCTACTATCAAGATTCAGTGACTGACCCCTACTATCAAGTGACTGCCCCCTTACAATGAGACCCAGTGACTGACTTCCTGTTATCAGAAACAGGACTGCCCCACTATAAGACCCAGGGACTGACCCCTACTATCAAGACCCAGGGACTGACCCCTACTATCAAGACCTAGTGACTGACCCCCCTACTATGAAGACTAAAGGACTGACCCCCTGATCTCCCTCTACACCCACAGAGATGGCAGACCTGGTGCCAGACCACATAGAGCTCTCCAGGTCAGCTCACCTGGAGGATAAACAGCTGTTCTTCTTGCAGTGCGCCATGGAAGAGAACTGTTTGGCAGGTTCTGCAAGTAGAGCTCAGGTAAGCTGGAACTTTTGCCAGCTTTAAGAAGCTTGTAGAGTAAATTATAGCTGTGGGGAGCATTTATAGAGCTTGTAGAGTGAGTTGAAGCTGTGGAGAGCCTTCATAGAGCTTGTAGAGTAAGTTGAATCTGTGAGAGCCTTCATAGAGTGAGAGTGTTGAAGCTCGGAGAGCCTTCATAGAGCTTAGAGAGTTAAGCTGCATGGAGAGCCTTCATAAAGCTTGTAGACTAAATTGAAGCTGCTGGAGCCTTCATAGAGCTTGTAGAGTAAGTTGATGCTGCGAGAGCCTATAGAGCTTGTAGAGTAAGTTGAAGCTGTGGAGAGCCTTCATAGAGCTTGTAGAGTAAGTTGAAGCTGTGGAGAGCCTTCATAGAGCTTGTAGAGTAAGTTGATGCTGTGGAGAGCCTTCATAGAGCTTGTAGAGTAAGTTGAATCTGTGGAGAGCCTTCATAGAGCTTGTAGAGTAAGTTAAAGCTGTGGATAGCCTTCATAGAGCTTGTAGAGTAAGTTGAAGCTGTGGAGAGCTTTCATAGAGCTTGTAGAGTAAGTTGAAGCTGTGGAGACTCTTAACTCTACTTTACCTCCAGGAGAGTGGTTATGGCTGGCACCTGGAGACCAGGAGACTGTCTTAACTCTACTTTACCTACAGGAGAGTGGTTATTTCTGGCACCTGGAGACCAGGAGACTCTCTTAACTATACTTTACCTACAGGAGAGTGGTTATGGCTGGCACCTGGAGACCAGGAGACTCTCTTAACTCTACTTTACCTCCGGGACAGTGGTTATGGCTGGCACCTGGAGACCAGGAGACTCTCTTAACTCTACTTTACCTCCAGGACAGTGGTCATGGCTGGCACCTGGAGACCAGGAGACTCTGTTAACTCTACTTTACTCCAGGACAGTAGTTATGGCTGGCACCTGGAGACCAGGAGACTCTGTTAACTCTACTTTACCTCCAGGACAGTGGTTATGGCTATCACCTGGAGACCAGAAGACTCTCTTAACTCTACTTTACCTCCAGGACAGTGGTCATGGCTGGCACCTGGATACCAGGAGACTCTCTTAACTCTACTTTACCTTCAGAACAGTGGTCATGGCTGGCACTTGGAGACCAGGAGACTCTCTTAACTCTATTTTACCTCCAGGACAGTGGTCATTGCTGGCACCTGGAGACCAGGAGACTCTCTTAACTCTACTTTACCTCCAGGACAGTGGTCATGGCTGGCACCTGGATACCAGGAGACTCTCTTAACTCTACTTTACCTCCAAGACACTGTCATGGCTGGCACCTGGAGACCAGGAGACTCTCTTAACTCTACTTTACCTCCAGAACAGTGGTCATGGCTGGCACCTGGAGACCAAGAGACTCTGTTAACTCTACTTTACCTCCAGGACAGTGGTCATTGCTGGCACCTGGAGACCAGGAGACTCTCTTAACTCTACTTTACCTTCAGGACAGTGGTCATGGCTGGCACCTGGAGACTAGGAGACTCTCTTAACTCTACTTTACCTCCAGGACAGTGGTTATGGCTGGCACCTGGAGACCAGGAGACTCTCTCAACTCTACTTTACCTCCAGGACAGTGGTTATGGCTGGCACCTGGAGACCAGGAGACTCTGTTAACTCTACTTTACCTCCAGGACAGTGGTTATGGCTGGCACCTGGAGAAAAAGGAGACTCTCTTAACTCTACTTTACCTCCAGGACAGTGGTTATGGCTGGCACCTGGAGACCAGGAGACTCTGTTAACTCTACTTTACCTCCAGGACAGTGGTTATGGCTGGCACCTGGAGACCAGGAGACTCTGTTAACTCTACTTTACCTCCAGGACAGTGGTTATGGCTGGCACCTGGAGACCAGGAGACTCTGTTAACTCTACTTTACCTCCAGGACAGTGGTTATGGCTGGCACCTGGAGACCAGGAGATCTGTTAACTCTACTTTACCTCCAGGACAGTGGTTATGGCTGGCACCTGGAGACCAGGAGACTCTGTTAACTCTAGTTACCTCCAGGACAGTGTTATGATCACCTGGAGACCAGGAGACCTTCTGCTTAAGCTCTACTTCTCCTGCCGGACAGTGGTATGGCTGGCACCTGGAGACCAGGAGACTCTGTTGCTCTACTTTACCTCCAGAGACAGTGGTTATGGCTCGGCACCTGGGTCAGGAGATCTGGTGTTAACTGATCTGTACCTCCAGGACAGTGGTTATGGCTGGCACCTGGAGAGCCAGGAGACTTGTTAGACTCTACTTCTCCAGGACAGTGGTTATGGCTGGCACCTGGGAGCCAGGAGAGCTCTGGTTAACGAGTGTTGATCAAGGAGAGCTGGTTAGAGCTGGTGGTGAAGCAGATCTGGATTGTGTCAGTCTGTACTGTAAGCAGAGTCTGGTGTGTGAGAGTCTGGTGGTGGCAGTGGAGAGTCTGGTGTGTGTAAGAGAGTCTGGTGGTGTGGCAAGAGTCTGGTGGTGTGTAAGCTGGTAGAGTCTGGTGGTGTAAGAGAGTCTGGTGGTGTGAAGTAGAGTCTGGTGGTGTGTAAGAGAGTCTGGTGGTGTGTAAGTAGAGTCTGGTGGTGTGTAAGAGAGTCTGGTGGTGTGTAAGAGAGTCTGGTGGTGTAGTAGACGTAGAGTCTGGTGGTGTGTGAGAGTCTGTGGTAGGATCTGTAAGTAGAGTCTGGGGTGTGTAAGAGAGTCTGGTGGTGTAGGTGGTAGCAGAGTCTGTGGTGTGTAAGTAGAGTCTGGTGGTGTGTAAGTAGAGTCTGGTGGTGTAAGTAGGTGGTAGTCTGGTGGTGTGAGTAACTGTGTCAGAGTCTGTGTCTGGTGTGTGAGAGTCGGTGGTGGCAGTAAGTCTGGGATGGTGTGTAAGTAGAGTCTGGTGGTGTGTCAGTGGGAGAGGTCTGGTGGTGTGGAGAGTCTGGTGTGTAGTGTAAGTAGAGTCTGGTGGTGTGTAAGTAGAGTCTGGTGGTGTGTAAGAGATCTGGTGGTGTGTGAAGTAGAGTCTGGTGGTAGTGTTGTGAAGAGTCTGGTGGTGTGTGTGAGAGTCTGGTGTGTAAGTAGAGTCTGGTGGTGTGTAAGTAAGAGAGTCGTGGTGTGTAAGTAGAGTCTGGTGGTGTGTAGAGAGTCTGGTGGTGTGTAGCAGAGTCTGGTGGTGTGTAGAGTCTGGTGGTGTGTAAGAGTCTGGTGGTGTGTGGCAGAGTCTGGTGGTGTGTAAGTAGAGTCTGGTGGTGTGTAAGTAGAGTCTGGTGGTGTGTAAGTAGAGTCTGGTGGTGTGTAAGTAGAGTCTGGTGGTGTGTAAGTAGAGTCTGGTGTGTGTGTAAGTAGAGTCTGGTGGTGTGTAAGTAGAGTCTGGTGGTGTGTAAGTAGAGTCTGGTGTGTGTGTAAGTCTGGTGGTGTGTAAGTAGAGTCTGGTGGTGTGTGTAAGTAGAGTCTGGTGGTGTGTAAGTAGAGTCTGGTGGTGTGTAAGTAGAGTCTGGTGGTGTGTAAGTAGAGTCGGTGGTGTGTAAGTTTCTGGTGATGTGTAAGTAAAGTCTGGTGGTGTGTGTAGAGTGTAAGTAGGTTGTGGTGTAAGAGTCTGGTGTGTAGAGAGCTGGTGGTGGTAAGAGGTCTGGTGGTAAGTGATCTGGTGGTGTGTAAGAGTCTGGTGTGAAGAGTCTGTGGTGTGGGAGTCTGGTGTTTAAGAGTTTGGTGTGTGAGACTGGTGGTGTAAGTCTGTGGTGGTAGAGTCTGGTGGTGTGTAGAGGTCTGGTGGTGTGTAAGAGAGTCTGGTGGTGTGTAAGAGAGTCTGGTGTGTGAGTGAGTCTGGTGGTGTGTAAGTAGAGTCTGGTGGTGTGGCGAGTCTGGTGGTGTGTAAGAAGTCTGGTGTGTTAAGTAGAGTCGGTGGTGTGGTAGTAGAGTCTGGTGTGTGTGAGAGAGTCTGGTGTGTGTAAGTAGAGTCTGGTGGTGTGTGTAAGTAGAGTCTGGTGGTGTGTAAGTAGAGTCTGGTGGTGTGTAAGTAGAGTCTGGTGGTGTGTAAGTGGAGAGTCTGGTGGTGTGTGTAAGTAGAGTCTGGTGGTGTGTAGAGAGTCTGGTGGTGGGGTGTAGCAGAGTCTGGTAGTGTGTAAGTAGAGTCTGGTGGTGTGTAAGAGAGTCTGGTGGGTGTAAGCAGAGTCTGTGGTGTGTGCAGAGCGTGTGTAGAGAGCTGGTGGTGAGCAGAGTCTGGTGTGTAAGAGAGCTGGTGTGTAAGCAGAGTCATGGTGGTGTGGTGCAAGAGTCTGGCAGGTTAGTAGGTGGCAGAGTCATGGGTGGTGGGGGTGCAGAGTCTGAGGAGTGGTGGGAAGCAGAGTCGGTGTGTGTAGATGGTGTGTGTGAGCAGAGTCTGGTGGGGTGGGGGTAAGCAGAGTCTGGGTGGAGTTTTTGTGGTAGCAGAGTCTGGTGGTGTAGGAGCGTAAAAAGTCTGGTGTGTGTGATGTAAGCAGAGTATGGTGTGTGTAAGCAGAGTCTGGTGGGAGTCTGGGTAAGCAGAGTCTGGAGGTTGGTGTAAGAGAGTCTGGTGGTGTAGCAGAGTCTGGTGTGTGTAATGGTGCAGAGATGGTGTGTGAAGAGAGCATGTGTGTGTAAGCAGAGTCTGGTGGGTCTAAGAGAGTCTGGTAGTGTAAGCAGAGTCTGGTGGTGTAAGAGAGCTTGGATGTGTGTGTAAGCAGAGTATGGTGTGTAAGATCGGAGTAAGAGAGTCTGGTGGCAGAGCGGTGTAAGAAGAGTCAATGGTGAGCTGTGGGAAGCAGAGTCTGGTCAGCTGGTGTAAGAGAGTCTCAGTGTATGGAACATAAAGGAACTGTATAATCTAGTATACAGGAACTTTAAAAGAGTTTAAAGCTCCCCACTAAAGCTCCCCACTAAAGCTCCCCCACTAAAGACCCCACTAAAGCTTCCCAATAAAGACCCCACAAAAGCTCCCCCACTAAAGACCCCACTAAACCTTCCCACTAAAGCTCTCCTACTAAAGCCCCCACTAAAGCTCCCCACTAAAGACCCCACTAAAGCTTCCCACTAAAGCTCTCCTACTAAAGCCCCCACTAAAGATCCGCCACTAAAGCTCCCTCACTAACGCCCCACTAAAGCTCCTCACTAAAGCTCCCCTACTAAAGCCCCCACTAAAGCTCCCAACTGAAGACCCTCTAAAGTCCCCACTAAAGCTCTCCCACTAAAGCCCCCCACTAAATCTCCCCACTAAAGCTCCCCACTAAAGCCCCCATTAAAGCTTCCCCACTAAAGCTTCCCACTAAAGCTCCCCTACTAAACCTCCCCACTAAAACTTCCCACTAAAGCCCCCTACTAAAGCCCCTCACTAAAGCCCCTACTAAAGCTCCCCACTAAAGCCCCCTACTAAAGCTCCCACTAAACCCCTACTAAAGCCTCCACTAAAGCTCCACTACTAAAGCCCTTACTAAAGCTTCCACTAAAGCTCCCACTAAAGCCCCTACTAAAGCCCCCACTAAACCCCTACTAAAGCCCCACACTAAAGCTACCTCTACTAAAGCTCCCATTGAAGCTCCCACTAAAGCTCCCAATGAAGCTCCCACTAAAGCCCCTACTAAAGCCCTCCCTAAAGCCCCTACTAAAGCTCCCACTGAAGCTCCCACTAAAGCTCCCTACTAAAGCTCCCCACTAAAGCCCCACTAAAGCTCCCATACTAAAGCTCCCACACTAAAGCCTCCCTACTAAAGCTCCACCATTGAAGCTCCCACTAAAGCTCCCCACTAAAGCCCCCTAAAGCTCCCCACTAAAGCTGCCCCCACTAAAGCCTCCTCCCCAGGCACTACCACAGTATGGAGGTGTTCGCCCACTACGACATCATCGACGCCTCGGGCAGCCGTATAGCAGAGGGACATAAGGCATCTTTCTGCCTGGAGGACAACAACTGCCTGCCCGGGGTCTCACCAGTCTTCAAGTGCGCCAACTACGGTGACCAGGGGATCAGTCCCGGCTGTACCGACACTTACGCTTACAATATTGACTGTCAGTGGATCGATATTACCGACGTTAAGCCCGGCACTTACACCTTTAAGGTGGGTGCACCTCTGGCCGGTAGAGCTCTGCCCAGTAGAGCTCTGGCTTGTAAAGCTCTGGCCTTCGGAGCTCTGGCTTGTAGAGCTCTAGCCTCTGGAGCTCTGGCTTATAGAGCTCTAGCCTCTGGAGCTCTGGCTTGTATAGCTCTGGCCTCTGGAGCTCTGGCTTGTAGAGCTCTGGCCTGTAGAGTTTTCTTAAGTTAGGTTTTAATACTTGTAGAGCTTTGCTAAGGTTTTAATGTGTTTAAAGCTTTTTTGTTTTAATGTATAGAACTTTATTTTGGTTTATCTGTGTAGAGCTTTGTCGTGTAGAGCTTTGCTAACTTGTGTTTTACTATATGTAGAGTTTTCTTAAGTTCTTCTGATGTGTGTAGAGCTTTTTAGTTTTAATATTTGTACAGCTTTAAGTTAGGTTTCACTCTGTGTAGAGCTTTGTCGTGTAGAGCTTTGCTAAGTCATCTTCTAATACGTGCAGAGCTTTCTCAATTTGTTTCACTTTGTGTAGAGCTTTATGTTCCACTCTAGGTAGAGCTTTCTAATGTAGAGCTTTGTAGATTAGACGTATGAAGCGTAGACCTTTGCAGTGTGTAAAGCTTTGGAATGTAGAGTTTGTAGCATGGAGCTTCTGGAATGAAGAGCTTTGTGGTGTAGAGCTTTGGCATGTGGAGTTTTATATACCTGGAAAGGGTTTCGGGGTTCAACGCCCCTGAGGCCCGGTCTTAGACCAGGCCTCGTGGTGGATCAGGGTCTGATCAACCAGGCTGTTACTGCTGGTCACACGTAACCCGACTTACGAACCACAGCCCGGCTGGTCAGGTACTGACTTTAGGTGCCTGTCCAGTGCCTTCTTGAAGACAGCCAGGAGTCTTGAAGACAGCCAGGGGTCTTGAAGACAGCCAGGGGTCTTGAAGACAACCAGGGGTCTTGAAGACAGCCAGGGGTCTTGAAGACAGCCAGGGGTCTTGAAGACAGCCAGGGGTCTTGAAGACAACCAGGGGTCTTGAAGACAACCAGGGGTCTTGAAGACAGCCAGGGGTCTTGAAGACAGCCAGGGGTCTTGAATACAGCCAGGGGTCTTGAAGACAACCAGGAGTCTTGAATACAGCCAGGGGTCTTGAAGACAGCCGGGGGTCTTGAAGACAGCAATGGGTCTTGAAGACAACCAGGGGACTATTGGTAATCCCCCTTATGTATGCTGGGAGGCAGTTGAACAGTCTTGGGCCCCGGACACTTATTGTGTTGTCTCTCAGTGTACTCAGTGCATCTTGTAGAGCTTTGTAGTGTAGAGCTTTGTAGTGTAGAGCTTTGTAGTGTAGAGCTTTGTAGTGTAGAGCTTTGTAGTGTAGAGCTTTGTAGTGTAGAGCTTTGTAGTGTAGAGCTTTATAGTGTAGAGCTTTGTAGTGTAGAGCTTTGTAGTGTAGAGCTTTATAGTGTAGAGCTTTGTAGTGTAGAGCTTTGTAGTGTATGTTTATAGAAGTTAGAGACAGACTTTAGGTTTTTAGTGAATTTTAGATGATTTTTATATATTTTAATATATTTCAGTAGGCCTAGAGTACCAGTAGGCTTTAACTAATTTAGCCTATTGTCATTTCAGCTGGCCATTATGCCAGAATTTAAAGTAAATTTTAGTTGGCTGAATTATATATATATATATATATATATATATATATATATATATATATATATATATATATATATATATATATATATATATATATAAATATATATACAAATCATCAGTTCTGCTGCTGAGTGACTGACTCTAAGACTCCATCAAATTAATCAGCATAGTCAGATTTCAATGTTTTCACAGATTTCACTATATTTTCGGTGGATTTTATCAGGTTTTAGTAATTTTTGGACATTTCAGACAGATTCCAGTAGGCTAAGACATATTTTAGTAGGCTTTCAGTAGGCTAAGGCAAATTTAAATCAGCTCTGCTTCTGAGTGACTGACTCAAAGGCTCCGTCAAATTTACCCTTGTGGCAGATTTCACTGTTTTTCTCGGATTTCTGTAGTGGTTTGCGTATTTGAGCGTATTTCAGTAGGCTTAGACTACCAGTACGCCTACTAATTCTGCCTATTGTCTTTTCAGCTGGCCATTAACCCGGAATTTAAAGTGGCAGAGAAGAGTTTTGATAATAATGCTGCTTACTGTGAGTTGATCTACGGTAGTCAGAATGTGTGGCTGGGAAACTGTACCCTGGGGAGGCCATGAGTGGTCCATGAACCCCACTCGGGACATGGGAAGGACCGTGAATGCAAGCTGGACCACTAGAAATACTTATCTGAAGTCAGACCCTGGATGTTATGTGGACCACAGGACCCTAAAATAGCAACTAGAACACAAGTGGACAAGTACTGGACCACAACTGGACTACAAATGGACCAAAATGGACCACAAACGGACCACACATGGACCACAACTGGACCACTAGACACAACTGGACCACAACTGGACCACTAGACACAACTGGACCACAACTGGACCACTAGACACAACTAGACCACAAATAGACCAAAATGGACTAAAAAATTCACAAATGGACCACAAATAGACCACAAATGGACCACAACTGGACCACACCTGGACCACAACTGGACCACAAATGGACCATAACTGGACCACAACTGGACTACACCTGGACCACAAATGGACTGCAACTGGCCCACAACTGGCCCACACCTGGACCACAACTGGACCTCAAATGGACCACAATTGAACCACAAATGGACCACAACTGGACCACAATGGACCACAACTGGACCACAACTGGACAACAACTGAACCACAACTGGACCACAAATGAACCACAAATGGACCACAACTGGACCACACCTGGACCACACCTGGACCACAACTGGACCACAACTGGACCACAAATGGACCACAACTGGACCACAAATGGACCACAAATGGACCACAAATGGACCACAAATGGACCACAAATGGACCACAAATGGACCACAACTGGACCACAAATGGACCACAACTGGACCAATATCTTAGAAAATATTAATTATAACATTTTGAACAAACGTTCTGCACTGTCTAAAATATTTAGAAAGATTTTAAAGGAATTTAGAAAGATTTAGAAAGATTTTTAGTGACTGATAAAGTTTTGAAGGATTTTTATAAAATTCTTGTCATAAAAACTACAGTAATGTATTATTGTATTATATCACTGCCACTACAACAACTACCACCACTACAACCAACACTGCCACTACAACAACTACCACCACTACAACCAACACTGCCACTACAACAACTACCACCACTACAACCAACACTACCACTACAACAACTACAACCACTACAACCAACACTGCCACTACAACAACTACCACCACTACAACAAACACTGCCACTACATCAACTACCACCACTACAACCAACACTACCACTACAACAACTACCACCACTACAACCAACACTGCCACTACAACAACTACCACCACTACAACCAACACTACCACTACAACAACTACCACCACTACAACCAACACTACCACTACATCAACTACCACCACTACAACCAACACTACCACTACAACAACTACCACCACTACAACAAACACTGCCACTACAACAACTACCACCACTACAACAAACACTGCCACTACATCAACTACCACCACTACAACCAACACTATAACTACAACAACTACCACCACTACAACCAACACTATAACTACAACAACTACCTGTACTATCAACACTGCCACTACAACAACTACCAGTACTACCAACACTGCCACTACAACAACTACCAGTACTACCAACACTGCCACTACAACAACTACCAGTACTACCAACACTGCCACTACAACAACTACCACTACTACCAACACTGTCACAACTCCAACTACCAGTACTATCAACACTGCCACTACAACAACTACCACCACTACTACCAACACTGCCACTACAACAACTACCACTACTACCAACACTGTCACTACAACTACCAGTACTACCAACACTGCACCAACACTACCACTACTACTTTCAACACTGCCACCACAACTACCGCCACTACTATCAACACTGCCACCACAACTACCACTACTACTACCAACACTGCCACCACAACTACCACTACTACTACCAACACTGCCACCACAACTACCACTACTACTACCAACACTGCCACCACAACTACCACTACTACTACCAACACTGCCACCACAACTACCAACACTACTACCAACACTGCCACCACAACTATCAGTACTACCAACACTGCCACCACAACTATCAGTACTACCAACACTGCCACCACAACTATCAGTACTACCAACACTGCCACCACAACTATCAGTACTACAAACACTGCCACCACAACTACCACTACTATTACCAACACTGCCACCACAAATACCACCACTACTACCAACACTGCCACCACAACTACCACCACAACTACCAGTACTTATACAAGAGTGTGAGAGACATATATACATGTACTGACCTATATGTGGTTGCTGGGGTCGAGTCAAGGCTCCTGGCCGCCTTTGTACTATCTTTGTAAATAAAACAATCAACCATTATTATTGTTTTATTCCCAATACTACTAGTAATAAAAGTGGTAGTGGTAGTAGTAGTGGTACTAGTAGTAGTAGTAGTCGTAGTAGTTGTGGTAGTCGTAATAGTAGCGGTAGTAGTAGTTGTGGTAGTAGTGGTGGTAGTGGAAGTAGTGGTGGTAGTAGTGGTAGTAGTGGTGTAGTGGTAGTAGGGGTAGTGGTGGTAGTTGCAGTAGTGGTGGTGGTAGTAGTGGTAGTTGCAGTAGTTGTGGTAGTTGTAATAATAATGGTAGTTGCAGTAGTGGTGGTAGTTGCAGTAGTGGTGGTAGTTTCAGTAGTAGTGGTAGTTGCAATTGTGGTGGTAGTTGCAGTAGTAATGGTAGTTGCAGTTGTAGTGGTAGTTGAAGTAGTGGTGGTAGTTGCAGTAGTGGTGGTAGTTTCAATAGTGGTGGTAGTGGTGGTAGTTGCAGTAGTGGTGGTAGTTGCAGTAGGGGTGGTAGTTGCAGTAGTGGTGGTAGTTGCAATTGTTGTGGTAGTTGCAGTAGTTGTGGTAGTTGCAGTAATGGTGGTAGTTGCAGTAGTGGTGGTAGTTGCAGTAGTAGTGGTAGTTTCAGTAGTGGTGGTAGTTGCAGTAGTGATGGTAGTTGCAGTAGTGGTGGTAGTTGCAGTAGTAGTGGTAGTGCAGTAGTAGTGGAGTTGAGAGTGGTAGTTGGCAGTAGTGGTGGTAGTGTGGTAGTTGCAATAGTGGTGGTAGTTGTGGTAGTTGCAGTAGTGGTGGTAGTTGCAGTAGTGGTGGTAGTTGCAGTAGTAGTGGTAGTTGCAGTAGTGGTGGTAGTTGCAGTAGTGGTGGTAGTTGCAGTAGTGGTGGTAGTTTCAGTAGTGGTGGTAGTTGCAGTAGTGGTGGTAGTTGCAGTAGTGGTGGTAGTTGCGTAGTAGTGGTAGTTGTGGTAGTTGCAGTAGTGGTGGTAGTTGTGGTAGTTGCAGTAGTGGTGGTAGTTGCAGTAGTGGTGGTAGTTGCAGTAGTAGTGGTAGTTGCAGTAGTGGTGGTAGTTGTGGTAGTTGCAGTAGTGGTGGTAGTTGTGGTAGTTGCAGTAGTGGTGGTAGTTGTGGTAGTTGCAGTAGTGGTGGTAGTTGTGGTAGTTGCAGTAGTGGTGGTAGTTGCAGTAGTGGTGGTAGTTGCAGTAGTGGTGGTAGTTGCAGTAGTAGTGGTAGTTGTGGTAGTTGCAGTAGTGGTGGTGGTAGTTGCAGTAGTGGTGGTAGTAGTGGTAGTTGCAGTAGTGGTGGTAGTTGCAGTAGT
>WNWK01042146.1:0-16118 GCA_009830355.1 Cherax destructor | reverse complement strand
TCAACCAACTCACTTAAAAACCATCACAACAACTCCCCACCCAACCATCCATCACAGCTCACCCCCCCACCCCCCACAATTTAAATAACAACTATCACCCAACGGGGAAAAAACCAAAAAGGAGGGTACCAGCCCTTTTGGGGGAAAAAAGGGCCCTCCCTTTTGGGGGGGCCAGGCCCTTAGAAAGGGCCAGATGGCGAGTCTAGCCCTGATAAACCCTTTTACTGGTAAATTTTTTAAATTTTGAAAATATATGGATGGACCCAAACAGCCACAGTCACGATTAGCTGACCAGGGTTGAACATATGTGAAGTAATGATGATAGACATTGAGATATGTTACTTTTTTACCTTAGCAGGAAAGAGATATAGAAAAATGCTTTTTGGTTTCTACACTTGAACATTGCAATCATTTTTTCCCCAGGGATCTAAATATTTAGAGAACACAATTTTTTAAATGCAAATTGTTGCAGTGGTTTAAAAAGGGTTAAAATTTATTTCCCCCTCAGCAAGCCCTTTTTGGGGACCGAGCGGGGGGCGGCAGGGGGGAGATTGACTTAAGAATCTGGGGAAAAAGGTGTTACGGGGGGGTGAAAAACCCGGGGACAAAGAAAAAACCGTCGTATGCGTTGGCCCCCCCTCAATCTCCACAAACCCCCCCGGGAAATCGGATAAGAATTTGTTTCAAGGGTTTAGTGAAAAATTTTTAAAAAATTTGGGGTATATTCAGAAGTGGCGCATTTTCGATTACGGCCCCTTTAAAAACAAAAGGGAAAAAAGGGTTTTGCGTCGTCTAACAAGGCAGTGACTCTTCAGCAGGTTTTCAAACAAAAAAAAGGGACCCCCGGGGGTGAATTAAGGGCCCGTTACAAATACCCAGGAAATTTTTTTTTAAAACCCAGATGCCACCTACTGCGCAGTTAGGAAAAAAATTTTGTTTTAGGCAGATTTATCATACCCCCCGGTGACGGGGGGCCATCCCCCCAAAAACGGAGAAAACCCCCCTTTAGTCTTAAATGACTGAATATGGGCATATGCTCCTTTGGGGCAAAATAACACACTTTGGGGGGGGAAAAATTTTAAACCCCCCCTGTGGAGAATGAGGCCATAGATGGATCCTAAAAGGGTTTTTGGGGGGACGGCTGAAATTTTTTGGATTCATCAATAAGCTAAATTAGCGAACCATACAGTTCATTATTTTTGTAGGAAGGGCCCATCCCCCCAGAGGGGCCTTAACCGGATGTTTGGTCATTACAAACCCCAAGTTTGGGGCCTTTTCAAACCCGGGGAAATTTTCTTTTAAAGAAATTTTTTGGCCCCACAATGAAAGTGGATCGTATTCGAACCAGGAGAGGGGCCCCAAAAAGGTTTTCCCAAAAATTTTTTACCCAGTGTATAAATGTCTACGACCCAAAAAGGGCCTTCAAAAAAAAATTTTTTTTTAAAAAAAACCGAAATAGGGGTCCCTCCTTTTTAAAAAGTAGGGGGGCCCCCCCGGGGGCATAGAAAACCAGCCGGAAAAAACCTCACCAGACACCCAGAAAAGAAAACGGTAGTCGGGCCACCCAAGGGGGGGACAGTACTGGGGATCACCCCACCCACCCACGCGGGAGCAAACTTAAAATTTTTTTCCCCAACTCAGCAGAAGCAGACTGACTACATGGGGGTTTTCGAACGTGTATAGTATAAACAGTTTATATATAAAACAAAAAGTTTAAAATGTTTTGACACAAATTAAGAGAAGAAATTTTTATTATGTTTGTCTCTTTTATAATATAGGAAGTGATATTAAGTTTAAACTTTCATATTGTTTAAATTTTTTAAAAAAGGGAAAATATGTATTTTTTAAAACATTGAATATTTTTTGTGTAATGTATACAG
The DNA here is from genome assembly GCA_009830355.1 of Cherax destructor. Lineage (NCBI taxonomy): Eukaryota > Metazoa > Arthropoda > Malacostraca > Decapoda > Parastacidae > Cherax > Cherax destructor. Next base: position 14,238 of record WNWK01042146.1, on the reverse strand, counting down.
TAAAATATAAAAAGGGGGAAGTAAAAAAGTGCGGAGACTCAGTTTGGGGGGGAAAACATTTGGGGGACATAAACAAACCTTCTTGTTGTTTCGTCCATATGTACCCCCCCCTTTTAAGGGGTCCAATGCCCCGGGGAGAGACACGGAAGGGGTCAGTAGTGGTGACTTGTAAAAAAAATTTGGCGGGTTTTTTTAAAACTAGCAAGATGTCGTCATTAACCACAAAATTCAGCACGTTACAAAAAAAAAATTATCAAATGGAGCAATTAATTTCTTTTTATAGGTTTAACCCAAGACACAAATATAGACTATGATTTTTTGGGGAAATTAAATCTCAATTATTTAATAAACGTCTGGAAATCATTAATTCAGGCTAAAAGATCTATGGAAAGGAATTTCTGTTCCCCAACCCGACGGGGGAAGAAATTAAAAGTTTTTTGGGGCCCCCTTTTTTAGTGGAAAAAAATTTAAAAAGGTGGACAGGAAACAGGCTACCCCCCCAAAAAAAATTTTTCCCGCCCCCTACAGCCAGTGGTCAGACACCCCCCCTCCACACCTGTCCACACACCTGCCACACCTGGTTTTTTTTTTTACCAACTTTTTCCCAAATTTTTTTCCCCCTTTTTTTTAAAGGGGAATGATTAGGGAAGAGTTATTGGGGGGTTTTTTTAAATTTTTTAGTGAATTCACGACTGACATAGATGAGATTGAAAGTTCAATTATCCCCAGTTTATTCGTAAAAGGGAAAAACCCCCTTGGGGAAACCCCGTTTAAAATTTTTTTTCCCGGGGTGGTCAAAGGCAATTATATTTCGGGCCTTACGTTTCTTAGCAGATAATTATTTTTGATGCTGAAAACCCCCCAGGGTTAGACAGCAGTCTTAATATAAATTTTTGAAACCACCCAAACATTGTCTTTCAGACGACAGCCATTTAAAAAAAAAGAAATAGTCTCAGAACTCTAGGAGTTAAATTTTTTTTTAAAAGGGCAATGTATTGGTTTATCAGTGGTATTATACAAGATAAACTGTCAACATAAACCATTGAACGTTTAAATATTATGTTCAAAAACGTTTATTTTTTTTTGGAAGAAATTGAAGGGGTTTTAAAAAACAATAGTCTCAGCATGCCAACGAGACAAAAAAAAAAAATCCACCAATCCTGTTGTGGATAATAAACCTTCAACTCAGTAAAAAAAGAGTGTACCTACCCCCACTAAACCATATGGGGGGAAATCCCATGTAGGCATTAAAAAAGTTGTGAAAAAAAAGACAGTAAACAGACTGTCACACAAAAACTATAAAAATTTGTCTTTGTGATGGAACACTTTAAAAACAGTATTGCATTCAATAACAACAATGGGGGGCAGGGGAAACAACGCCCAACAGCTGAAAAGGTAAAAATTTTTTTTAGGTGAAAAAAAAGGAGGTAAATGCTCACTGAAAAAATTTTTTTAAAAAGAAAAGGGAAAGCATCATACAGCATTATCCCCAAAACACTTATGTTGAAAAAACCGACTTCCACAGAGCCCGGGGAAATCAAAAAAACAGCAGCTTTTAAAAGTGAGAGTTTTAAATCTAAAATGACTCCCCCCCAAAACCCCCGGGGAAAATTTAAAAACCCAAAAATTTCACAAAACCAATGTGCTAACATTTTTGATCAAGGCTCAAAAGGTTTTTTTTAAGACGAACAGGTTGCAAAACTGAATAAACAACTTCATCCCAAAAAAAACAGTTAGAAATAGCGGGGTTTTTTCCCAAAATTCTGGTAAGCAAAAAAGGGGGTAGCCAGATTCACTTTTTTGGGCTGGGGGAAAAAGGGAAAAAAAAAAGTAGAAGCTGTGGTAGTCGATGATTTGCCTAAGTCAGTGCATACCCCGGGGGAAAAAGAGATACAGTTGCAGCACTGAAGGCGGCCAAGGTCAAGTTAGCCTGCCCCTTTTCTACAGACGGACACAATTAGTCCAATTGATTTAATCATTGGAAGTGTTTAAAAATCACTGTTTTGTGGAAAATATAGTAAGTAAACATGATGTTCCCCCTTTTTTAAAACAGCTGGAGGCCAAGATTTTGGGGCCAATTTCTCAAAGGGGGAAAAAAGCTGAAATTTTTGGTAAAAAACATTCAAAAATAACGCTGATAAAAAAAACCCCAGCTAAAATTATCATTCTGGAAGAAATGAATGAACCAGTTGATAAGTTGGGGGGTTTAGAGCGATGGGTTTTTAGTTTTAAAAAAAAAAACCCAAACCCACAGGATTTTGAGACTTATAACCAAATTCACTGTCAAATATGGGGAAAAAGGACAGTATTGGGAGGGGGTTTTTATGGAAATTAAATCCACCACATCTACCTAGCAATTATCCTGGCTTTCGGACAAATGAAAGCACAAATACATGAGTCAGGAAGAATCCAGAGCTGCTGACTGTTATGATAATATCATACAAGAACAGTTGGGGTAATAAATTATTGGGGAAAAAGGGCGAAGATAAGTTGAAGAAAGATGTCTTTTCTACCGCCCCATAAAAGTCGGGGAAAAATTTCCCCGGAAAAACCCCCCACTACGTGTTGTATACAATTGCAGCGCACGTGCAAATAAAGATGTAGCAAGCCCAATGACTGTCTGATGACCGGACCCCCAATTTTGGGAAAAATTTGGGGGACGTGTTTTTGAAATTTTGCACAAATCCATTTTGCCCCCAAAATTTTTCCCCAAAACTTTCTTAAGAGTAGGACTACAAGAAATAGATAGAGATTATACTGATTCTTGTGGCCAGGAAACCCCCCATGACCCCAAAGTCCTGTGAAAAAATTGTTTCAAGTCAGTATTTTTTTGAAAAACCCCTAAATTTTTACTGAACTACTCTTAATACACATTTAAAGGGGAAACTGAAAGCCCCCTTTAAAAAAATTTTAAAAAAAAGTTTCGGGGGCAATCTTCAAGGTACTGTGAAAAAAAGGGGGTTTTGGGGAAAACCTTATACAGAGAAGTTTTTTGGGAGGGGGAAAACCCCCAAATTTTTCCCCCCTAAGGATGGGGGGAAAACTAATTCAAATAAATTTAAAAAGGGGAAATTAAAAAGAAGTTTTCCCCCGAAGCTGAAATTCCTGAATGAAAAAACCCCTTTTTGGGGCTTAATTGGAATAAAAGGAAAATTTTTACCCTTTAAAAAGGGTAAAAAAAACAAGCAGTACACTCACTAAACTTTTTTTTCGTCAGGGGTTTTACAATGTTTTTATCCTCTAGGACTCGTCTCACCAATTATTTTTAAAAAGGGAAAATGTTTTGAAAAAATGCATGGAAGCTCAAAATAGGTTGGGATGAGAATTTTTCCTCAAGAAATGAGTCAAATGGGATGAAATATCCAAGGAGTTTAAAAAAATTTATCAAATTTTTCCCCGACAAATAGGTAAAAGGGGGGAAAAAAGTACACATTACATGTGTTCTGGGGGTGCTAAACCCAAGGGGTTTTTGGGGTTTAGCTTAATGAGTAACCCAAAGGGAAGTACTTTAATTTTTTTAAAGGCCGGGGGTTTCACCCTTGAAGGTCAGAAAAAAAATTTTTGGGAAATGACAGCACTCTATGTAGGGACAAAATTAGCTGTCTATCTCAACAAACCACTTGATCATCTTACTATTGAAAAAATGTGATTTTTTGGGGTGACAATGAAAAAATTCCCCCGTGGTTAAGAAATAAAAAAAATTGGTCTAGGGGAAATAAAAAAGAAATAAGAGAGATGCAGAGAGACTATGTCTTTCCACGTCTCACACAAGAGAACCCCGCTGAAAGTTGTCACGGGGAAAAACCCCCTAAAAAAACTTTGTGGAAAAAAATTATGGCTCCCCCCCCCTTTTTGGGGCCTTTTAATAAAAAAAACTGGCCACAGCAAAAAGCAATTTGAGAAGAAAAAATTTTGTTTGAACACAGCAGAAATAATTGTTTAAATACTGCAGCAAAAAAGAAATAGTCATTGATGGATCTAAATATCATCATTGGGTAAATTTTAAAGTTACAGTTTTTGTCTTTAAATTTTTTTAAAAGGGGGTAATCCCCAATTTATGAATTACTGGCCCTTAAATATTTTTTAAAATTAAACGAAAGATGTTTTCTAAAAAATAGATTTCGGGGAAAATCAGGATAAATCCCCAAAAAAAAACCTGATATGTTTAAAAATTTTTTTAAAAAATTTTTTCTTGACTCGAAAAAAAAAATAAGATGCCCCAGGAAGAATTCATAATTCTTCTTTTCCAAAGGCCCAAAACATTCCCCCATTGATCCCCAAAAAAACATTCTAACAAGGCTGATTATTCAGAATGCCCACAGTAACGTTTACATGGTGGTTAGCTGACACCTTTTTTTTCATATACGTCAATCCTAATGGGGGAAAACCCCGGGGGGGCAAAGTGTGAAGAAACAAAAAGAGACTGTATTACTTGTGTCCCCCTTTAATGGGTATGTCAGTATCCAGGTCCACCTCCATACCCCCTTTTTAAAGAGTATGTCATGTCACTCCCCCTTTAGGTGACAGGGGAGATTTTTTAAAAAGGGGGAAAATTTTTAAAAAAAAAATTTTTTAAAAACCTATCCAAAAAGGGTTTCCCCCCCGTTTGTTCACCTGTGCCAACCAGAGCAGTACATCTTAAAGTAGTTTCTGATATGTCTGCTGAAACCTTTATCAAATTATTTGAAGGTTTGCAGCCCCCCAAAGGGGATGTCCCAGGCTGGTGTCTTTTGGGGAAAAAAAAGAAAATTTTTTGCTGGTGCTGCAATAAACAAGATTTTGAGCAGCCTGAATCAACAGATGCTGAATCAAGTAATTTGTTTTGGGGATTCATTCCTCCTAAATCCCTGTTTGGAAGGGGTTTTTCGAAAGAATGATAGGCATTGTGAAAAGTTGTTTAAGGGGAAAATTTTTTTCGTCGAAATCAAAATTTAAAAAATTTTTTTCAGTCGTAACTGGGGAAAAAAAAAATAGAGTCAACAACAGACCTTTAACGTATGTTTTCCGGTCGGGGGAAATTTTGAAATGTTAAGTCCATCTCATTTTTTACATGGCAGAAATTTAACCCGTTCCCCCCCTGAATGATAAAAAAAATTTATAGAGGGATCCTACTTATTTAACCTGAGCAACTTTAGACCAAAAAATTTTTAAAACCTTTTAAAAAAATGATTGAACCCGGGAGAATATTTGGCGAAAGGGGGATCCCCCCTCCCGAGAGAAAAACTTCTATGGGCTGGTGTTCCAAAATTTGCCTTAAGACCTGGTGACAAAAAATTTTAAAAAAAAGGTCTGGGTCCCATTGGCCTCTTGGAAAAATTAAAAAATTTTTTCCTGATGCAAATGGGGGAAAAAAACAGGGGGGTTGATTTTTGAGCAAAGGTGGTAATAAGCGGACCATAGATAAATTGGGGGTGTTAGAAAATTTTTCAGTGTTGAAAACAAAAATAAAATTTGTGATTTCCAGAAACCACACAGACTGAAGCTGTTCAGAAAAAACAAGCAGCAGTGATGGCGAGTGAAAATCAAATTTGTTAAAATGAGAGTTCCCTTTTAGTGAACCTTTTTTGCTCCCCCCGTGGGAAAATTCTAAAAAAAGGGGGGGCCCGCCCTTTCTGAAAAAAAAGGGGCCCTGCCTTTAGGGGGGCCCCCTTCCCCTTAAAAAGGGGGCCCGATGGCACTACGCCCCGATCCCCAACCCCTTTTTTTTGGGCAACAGTTTTTGAAAAAAAATGGATGGACCCAAAAAACCAAAAATCACGTAGTAGCGACCAGGGGTTTTTAAAATATGTGAAATAATGAAAAGGGGGGACAGAATATGTTACTTTTACCTTTCCCCCGGGAAAAAGATATAGTAAACTTCTGTATTAGTTTCTACACTTGGTTGCAATCATGTGTTCCAGGGGGGTAAATATTTAGAGAACACAAGTTCTTGAATTGCAAATTGTTGCAGTGGTTTGAAGTGTTAAAAAATTTGGGGGGGCTTCCCCCCCACGCCCAAACCCCCCGGGGGGAAACTGCGGGGTTTCAGGGGGCGGGAGATTGAATTAAGATATCGAAGGGGGGAAAGGGGGGGCGGGGCGGGGGGATAACCGGAAAAAGAAACGCGGATGCGTTCGCCCCCCCCCAAACCCCCCCTAACATCGGGAAATCGGAGAAAATTCTCCAAAGGAGGGGGGGGGGTATGCGCTCTTACTACCCTTGTTAAGGGTCCCACCCTTTCCGCCCTTAGGAAGGGGCAAGACGAGGCGCATCTGGTTGAGAAAACAAATTAACACAGACAAGATGTACTGACCACAGTGTGTCACGTGGTCTTACCAAGTAGCAGCGAGTGTGTATGTGAGTTAATAGACATTTGAGATAAATGTAACTCTTTGCCGTAACAGGAAGATTACAGTAAACTGTTGTATTAGTTTCTACACTTGAAAATTACAATCATGTGTTCCAGTGATTGAAATTTAGGGAACACAAACATTTTAATTGCCACTTGTAGCAACATGTAGCAATTGTTGAAATTGTGCTGACCTCAGAGATCAAGCCGCACGAGGCACCACAAGACTGCAAGAGGCACCACGAGGCGGTTAGATTGAATACAGGCTCCGAAGAGGTCATACGACGCAAGGGGTCATACGGCGCGAGGCTACGTAACTCAGCAAAGACATTAGTCGTACGCCTCCGTTATTCTAATTTATTCTCCACTAACGTCGGGAAATCGGATAAGAACTCTGTTCCAGCGCGTTTAGTGAATAAAATCACAGTATATTCAGAAGTTTGCGCAGCTTCTGATTACAGATAAAAGACAAACGTAGAGACAATCGCAAGTGAACTCCATCGAAACAAGACGGTGACTCATCAGCGGCATTCTACAATCAAGACAGCATTTCCGCCGTATATGGTGGAGCCAACACCATCGCTCACGTTACAAGAGCAAGGTATCTTTTTATGTTCTTGTCAGGCAAGGGACTGCACAGTTCTTGTATTTCAAGAGCATCAAAATTTACCTATTGACGGCGGTTATGCGTGGACTTTTAAGTTCAAACACGTGAGTAAACCGCCTTTCAGTCCATCAAAGACTGAAATATGGGCATATGCTCCTTGGGGTCAATAATTATATTCACTTGATGTTTACCTTACAGCCCTGTGGAGAATGAGGCCATAGATGTATCCCCTGAGAAGGTGTTGGGGACGGATGCGACATCTTGGATTCATCAATAAGCTAAGTAGCAACTTTACAGTACATTATTGTAGGAGCACATTACTCCACAACTCATATACACTACAAATAACCTCAAGAGGCTTGGTATACGTGCCTCAGTGTCGTTTAGGGTACAAACATTTGTTACTAATTAAACTGTTGACCAGGAAGCCGGCAAGATGTGTCTGTCCCTTTCTAAGGGCTGGGCCCTTGAAAGGGCTGAAGGGGGTTGAAAGGGCTGATACCCCCCCCTCTCTCTCTTTTGGAGAATTTTCTCCACACTGGGGGGCAGCGAAGGTTCACTGTAAGTGAACTACTCATCACTTAACATTAATTTGATATTCTCACTCGCCATCACTGCTGCTTGTCTTTTCTGAACAGCTTTAGTCTGTGTGGTTTCTGGAGAATCACTAATTTTATTTTTGTTTTCAATACTGTGTAATTCTAACAGCACTAATTTATCTATTGCCCGTTTATTCACTACACCTTTGCTCAAAACATCAACTGTCTTGATGATTCCATTTACATCAGGATATATGGTCACAATTTTTCCAAGAAGCCATTGGGACCTCGGACCATCATTGTCAATAATCACTATGTCACCAGGTCTTAAGGACTTATAATTTTCTGGAATACCAGCTCCATAGAAGTGTTCTCTCAATGAGATGAGATAGTCTTCTCGCCAGATTTTCTCCCAGCATTCAGTCACTTTATTAAGATGTTTGAGTTTATGTCTGACTTGCTCAGGTTCGAAATAAGTAGGATCCTCTATGATTTCTTCATCATTCATGGGAGGAACAGGTTCGAGCCTTCTGCCATGTAGTAAAGGAGATGGACTTAACACTTCTAAATTGTCCAGATCATCGGTAACATACATTAAAGGTCTGTTGTTGACTCTTTTTTCTATTTCAATTACGACTGTACGAAATTCTTCCAAGTCGATTCTCTGACGATGAAGAGTCTTCCTTAAACAACGTTTTACAATGCCTATCATTCTTTCGTAAAATCCGCCGTGCCATGGGGACTTAGGAGGAATGAATCTCCAACGACAATTGCGTTGATTCAGCTTCTGTTGTACTTCAGGCTGCTCAAAGATCTTGTCTATATAAGCTGCACCAGCAACAAAATTCGTTGCATTGTCTGATATCATCAGCCTGGGACATGCCCTTCTGGCTGCAAACCTTCTAAATAATTTATTAAATGTTTCAGCAGACATATCAGTGGCTACTTCTAGATGTACTGCTCTAGTCGTAGCACAGGTGAACAAACAGATGTACACCTTTATAGGAACTTTGTCAACTGTTTTAGTTAAAATTATTGATCCAGTGTAATCTACACCTGTCACCTCAAATGGAGTGAAAAGACCTACTCTTTCAGAAGGGTATTTAGGTTGACCTGGATACTGACATACTCGCATATCATAATGACGACAAATAATACAGTCCCTTATTTGTTTCTTCACACTTTGTCGACCTTGAGGTATCCAGTAGGATTGTCGTATGTGACAAAGACTGTCAGCTACACCACCATGTAACACGTTACTGTGGGTATTTTGCACAACCAGTCTTGTTAGCCAATGATTCTTGGGGATCAATACTGGATGTATTGTTTCCTTAGGTAGTGAAGAATTATGAATTCTTCTTCGACATCTTATAATCTTTTCTGAGTCGAGATAAAGTCCTAAAGAATTAATCATATCAGGTTTCTTTGGAGATTTATCCTGAGTTTCCAGAAATCTATACTCTGTAGAGAAAATATCTTTCTGTATTAACTTTATCCAGTATTTAATGGGTTCAAGTAATTCATTATTAGGTTTTATCCCTTTAATGAATTTAAAGACAAGAGCTGTAACTCTTAAGAGTTTACCCAAAGATGAGTATTTAGATCCATCAATGACTATTTATGTTGTGTCTGCAGTATTTAAACAGATTATTTCTGCTGTGTTCAAACAGACAGTTTCTTCTGGCATAATGTAAGCTTTTTGCTGTGGCCAGTTATTTTCATTACAGAGCCAGTTAGGTCCGTGGAGCCAAAATTTATTACCCACAAAGTTCTTGAGTTGGACAACACGTGACAACATTTCAGCTGGGTTCTCTTGTGTAGAGACGTGGAGAAAGACATAGTCTTTCTGCATCTCTCTTATTTCTGCTACTCCATTCTGTACATAGACCAACTTACTCTTATTATTTCTTAACCACTGGAGAACTGCTTCATTGTCACTCCAGATCACAGTTTTTTCAATAGTGAGATGATCAAGTACTTTGTTGAGATAGACAGCTAATTTTGTACCTACATAGAGTGCTGTCAGTTCCAATTGTGGTATTGTTCTGACCTTCAAAGGTGCAACCCTGGCCTTTGAAGTAATTAAAGTACTTCCTTCAGCATTACTCATGTAAGCTACAGCGCTATAACCTCTGGTTGACGCATCACAGAACACATGTAATGAGTACTTTGTTCCCTACTGACCTATTTGTCTGGGAAATTTAATTTGATGAAGTTGTTTAAACTCCTTGGATATTTCATCCCATTCTTGACTCATTTCTAGAGGCAAGTTCTCATCCCAACCTATTTTGAGCTTCCATGCATCTTGCACAAGCATTTTACCTTTTATGGTAATTGGTGAGACGAGTCCTAGAGGATCAAAACATTGTGATACCTCTGACAGTAAACTACGTTTAGTGAGTGTACTGCTTGATTTATTGTTTATCCTTTTGAGACTCAAAGTGTTTTCCTGTGTGTTCCAATTAAGTCCAAGCATGTTGTTGCATTCAGGAATTTCAGCTTCAGGGAAATCTTCTTTGATAAGTTCAATTAATTGATTTGAATTTGTATTTCACATCCTTAGAGACATATTCGCTTCTTTCATCTCCTTGATAGCTTCTCCATATAAGGATTTCAAATCCTCCTCTTTATTCACAGTACCTTGAAGATTGTCCACATAGAAACTTTTCTTTAAGATTTCTTTGAAGGGACTTTCAGATTTCTTCAAATGTGTATTAAGAGTAGCTTCTAGTAAGAATGGAGAGGATGTTGCACCAAATAATACTGACTTGAAACGATAACTTTTCACAGGACTTTGAGGATAATGTGGATTTTCTGGCCACAAGAATCGAGTATAGTCTCTATCTATTTCTTGTAGTCCTACTCTTAAGAAAGCTTTGGAAACATCAGCCGTGTAGGCATATGGGTTTGTGTTAATTTAATTAACACTTCTCCAAGCTTCTCAGTTAGTGAGGGTCCGGTCATCAGACAGTCATTAAGGCTTGCTGCATCTTTATTTGCACGTGCGCTGCAATTGTATACAACACGTAGTGGAGTGGTTTCAGAATCTTTCCTGACTCCATGGTGCGGTAGATAATGAGCATCTGTCCTTTAACTTATCTTCGTCTATTTCCTCAATAAATTTATTGTCTAACTGTTCTTGTATGATATTATCATAGACAGTCAGCAGCTCTGGATTCTTTCTGAGCTCATGTATTTGTGCTTTCATTTGTCAGAAAGCCATTCGATAATTGCTAGGTAGATGTTGTGGATTTCATTTCCATGGTAACCTAACCCAATACTGTCCATCTTCATATTTGACACTGTCCAAATATTGGTTATAAGTCTCAGACTCCTGTGGGCTTGGTTTATTTACATCAATACCTATCGCATCTAAATACCACAACTTATCAACTGGTTCATTCATTTCTTCCAGTAATGATAATTTTTACTGTGGTACATGATCAGCAGTTATTCTTATAACTAGTACATTTTCTACTGAATCAATTTCAGCTTCTTTCCCGCTTTGAGAGGGAATTGGACCACATATCATATGGCCGCCAGCTGTTCTCAGCAAGTGAACATCATGTTTACTTACTATATTTTCCACAAAACAGTGATAGTAATCACTTCCAATAATTAAATCAATTGGACTAATTGTGTCCGTCTGTATGTCAGGACAGACTAACTTGACCTTGGCTGCCTTCAGTGCTGCAACTGTATCTCTTAATATTAATCCCGGATCTGCAATGACTTAGGCAAATCATCGACTACCACAGCTTCTTCTGTCTTTTTCCTGTTTCTTAGACCAACAGTGAATCTGGCTAGGTCATATTACTGCTTACAAGAACTTTGGAAAAATCCAGCTATATCTAACTGTATTTTGGCATGGGGTTGCTTATTCAGTTTTTTGCAACACTGTTCGTCTTATGAAAGACCTTTGTGAGCCTTTATCAAATAGTGTTAGCACATTGGGTTTGTGTAATTTATTTGATAACTCTACTCAAATATTCGGAGAGCAGTCGATTTAGACTTATCTCTCACATTTAATGCTGCTGTTTGTTGACTTCCTGACTCTGTGGAAGTCGGTTGTTCAGCATAAGTGCTTGGGAATAATGCTCTGTGATGCATACCCCTGCATTTAAAGCACTTCATCAGTGAGCATTTACCTCCCTTGTGTTCATCTAGACACTTAGTGCACCTTTTCAGCTGTTGAACACGTTGTTCCCGTGCCTCCATTGTTGTGTATTGAATACAATACTGTGCCCAATGTGTTCCATCACAAAGTAGACATTTTGGAGTACGTTTATGTGTGACAGTCTGTTTACTGTCTGTTGTATTCACAACCTGATAAGTGCCTACATGGGTTTTCCCATTCTGTGGTTTAGTGGGAGTAGGTATACTCTTTTTTTACTGAGTTGAAGGTTTATTATCCGCCATAGGATTGGTGGATTTCTCATCTTGTCTCGTAGCTTGCATACATGAAACTATTGATTGTAAACCATTGCTAATTTCTTCACAAGTGAAATAGCATTTATTGAACATAATATTTAAACGTTCAATGGTTTGTGGTGACAGTTTATCTTATACAATACCACTGATAAACCAATCACATTGCATTAGGTCATATTTAACTCTTAGAGTTCTGAGACTATTGTCTAATGTTATCCTAAATGACTGTAAGTCTGAAAGACAATGTTTGGGTGGTTTCAAGCTTGATATTAAGACTGCATGTCTAACCCTGGCTTTGTCAGCATCAAGATAATTATCTGCTAAGACACGTAAAGCTAGAGCATAATTGCGTTTGACCACCAGAAATGATTTAATCAGTTCATAGGGTTTTCCTTTCACAAGATATTTAAGATAGTTGAACTTAGCTATCTCATCTATATCAGTACGTGAATTCACTAAAGAATGAAACCCACTGATAAACTCTTCATAATTGTTGCCTTGAAAAATTGGCATTGCCAATGTGTGGCAGGTTGGGTAATCCAACACCAGGTGTGGCAGGTGTGACATGTGTCTGACCACTAGTTGCAGTAAGTCTCTGTGACAAATTTTGGGGCAAGTAGCCTGTATTCCTGTCCACCTTAACTGTTGTTCACTAAAGGTATCCAGGACATTTTTAATGTCTTCCTCTGATGGGTTAGAATCTAAAAAATCACTCTCATAAATCTCATAGTCTGAATTAATGATTTCCAGATGCTTATTAAGTAATTTCTGTTTTATTTCTAACTCATCATAGTCTGTATTTGTGTCTTGGGTTAACCCTATACAGACTGAAATTAATTGTTCAGATTGAGTAATTTTCGTCAGTAGGGATTTCAATTTTGTGTTTAATGACGACATAGTGCTAGAATAATGACTAGCAACACACTTAGAGTGTTTAAAACTCCAGCCACAGCTTGTGTTTTGATAGTGTCAGCAACACTACTGACCGACTAACCGTGACCTCAGGGTCAGTGACCTAGAAGGTGCAGAGTACATATGGACGAACCAACACCGAGGGTGTTTATGTCCTGAATTGCTGTCTCAGCAATGTTATACACTGTACATAAATGCATAAATGTATATCACATATATATTGAATATTTATATACATATACATATATGTCAATGTTAATATGAAAGTTTAAACTTAATATAACTTTCTAAAATATATAAGAGACAAACATAAGATACAGTTTCATCTCTTAATTTGTGTCTATAAACATTATAAACACTTGTGTATATATATATATATATATATATATATATATATATATATATATATATATATATATATATATATATATATATACACTGTGTATATACACATTCAGAGACTAGCTGCGCCAGTCTAAACTTCGCTGAGTATGCGTTGCAGTGCAATATGATCGCTCCCTCGCAGAGTTATAGGTGTGTGGGGAAGTGCCCCAAGTGGGTACTGTCCCCCAACCATGGGTGACTGACTGATGGGTGACTCGCGTTTTATATGCCAGCGATGTCCGTCCATGCTTTTTGATTAAGAGGAGCGACTCATATATTCTGGTTTCTTTTGTAAAAACACTAGTTTTACAGCTTTTTTCAAAGGACCTTGGATCGTAGACATTTATACACTGTAGTATAAGTCTTTGGACCACCATGAGGCCACTTTATCCAGTTCGAAGGACCAATTTGTTAGGGATTTGGAATTCCAAAGAATAATGAACTGTAATTAAGCAACTTAGCTTATTGATGAACCCACGACTTCCCAGCCATCCCTGACGTCGTTATAGAGGAGACATCCTTTCCATCCCCTTGGGCTGTCAAATTAAATGGTATTAATTTAAAATTAATTGCCCCAGAAAAGCGTATTCCCATATAGTCAGTCAGTGTAGGGATTGAACACACGGGTTTTGCTAAACGCCCACGTGTGGCCGGGTGAATGATAAATCTGTCTAGATCATGAATGTGTTCCTAACTGCGCAGTTGTTTGAACATCTAAATGTCTGAGCAGACTTACCTGGGTATTTGTATCGGACCCTTAATTCACACGCGGAGAACGCTGTCTTGATTGTAGAACGTCGCTGATGAGTCACCGTCCTAATCTGATGGTGTTACACTCGCGATTGTCTCTATACGTTCTTTTTTAACAGTAATAAGAAGCTGTGCACACTTCTCTGTAATGTACCGCTATTTTATGATTAATTATCACTAAAACGCGTTGGAACATAGTTCTTATCTGATTTACTGGCGTTAATGGAGATTGACTAGGGATTCAAAAACTAACCCAAAAAGTTTTTTCCAGGTTTATAGAACAAAAG
>WNWK01042145.1:0-16118 GCA_009830355.1 Cherax destructor | reverse complement strand
CCCAGAGGATGTGAGGCGTGCAGTGATGTATTTGGTATTGGATTATATTTATGTTTCGTGGAGTATGAGGGAGTTCGGAGTGATGTTAGGATTAGGGCATTGGCAGCGAGATTTTATAGGACTAAGTGTAGGAACCAAGAGTTGTATGGGAGGGTGTGGGATAGGTTTTTTCTGAGGGTTATAGGCAATTGTCGATGGGGTCGTTGTTAGGTTAACTCTGAGCTATAGGTTCTGGGGTTTTACAAGGAAGGGGTTGGTCTCTGGTGTGGGGGGTTGAAGGGTTAGGTGTGAAAGTTGTTTTCGTGGGGTTTATGTATGGGGTTGGGGAAGGGGTGGTTTCTCTGGTTTCCGGTCATCCACGCACCCTTTTCCCTTGGGGAAAGGGGTAGGGTTTTCTTTTAGTGGATGAGTATGTGTGTGGTATGTTTGGTGACTCGGACAGGGGGGGATGGGAGGTTTTGGGTAGGTTCTTTTTTTGTCTTTTTTGGGTTTTAGGGTTTTTTCCAAAGGGGGTTTGCCTTCCTTGGGGGCCAGGTGTGTGCCCTAAGTGTTTATATTTTGGTTTTCCTTATGGTTCTCTTTTCAAAGAGGTTAAAGTTTTTTTTTACACTATTTATTCCCTTTTCATGGCTTGTTATCAGGCAATATTCCTCGTATTTTAATATGAGAAGATGTACTGCAGTTCTTTCTTTCTATGTATGTATAGACACTGGATGGGACTGATCCGATGACTTTACCACTGTGAGGTGTTGGTACCAGGCCACAGGTTTCCTTTTACTGAAGTTTATATGACTTGCACGCAATGTGTGTGTGCCTAGGATCATTATTTTTATTGGGTCACATTATCTCGGGTTTTAGTTGTAGGTTTAGGGTTTTCATTGTCTGTTTTTAAAACCCTTTTGGGGTTTCTATGTTTTGTTTCAGTTAGGTATTTTTTTTTTTTTTTTGTATACATGTTGGATAGGATCTTATATATGTTTTGTTGTACTATGTGTAAATTGCTTACAGATCTTATAGGATTCATAATCACTGTTTTGTTTTGTTACTTTCATTTGGAATGCTTAGGATGTTTTATTTGTGAGATGGACTTTTGTAAAAAAAAAAAAAAAAAAAAATATTACATTTTTTTGGTTACTTACATGTTTGTGTGGTTTAAGTTTGTTCTAGCATTGTGGGGAGGTTAGGAGTTATGTAACGCTATTTTAGTATTGTATGTTGCATTTATGTCTCAGTCTAATGTTGTATTGACAACGCTTTGTAAGCATCATTAAGATTGGTATAAAGGTTACCGTTTTTTAACGGAGCTTTTAAGGTTTTGTTTGTAAGTTTAATGTTTTTATTTTGAAGTTTCGTTGTTATAGGTAGTTAGGTTTTTTGGTGTTATTATGGCACATTCTTGTGTGGGGTTTAGTGCTTACTGTTGTTTTGTTATATTTTTGTTATGACCTTACTTGTAGTAAGGTGACTACTTGGTGTATTGCTAGTATGAAAATTGTTTTTAAATAAAATATAAAAAAAAAACCTAGGGATTGGCAGAGAGCATGCATAGTTCCTTTGTATAAAGGCAAAGGGGACAAAAGAGAGTACACAAAATTATAGGGGAATAAGTCTGTTGAGTATACCTGGTAAAGTGTATGGTAGAGTTATTATTGAAAGAATTAAGAGTAAGACAGAGAGCAGGATAGCAGATGAACAAGGGGGCTTTAGGAAAGTAGGGGGGAAATGTGGCAGATGTTGCAGGTGTATGGAATAAGAGGTAGGTTACTGAAAGCAGTGAAGAGTTTTTACGAGGATATTGAGGCTCAGGTTAGAGTATGTAGGAGAGAGGGACATTATTTCCCAGTAAAAGTAGGTCTTAGACAAGGATGTGTGATGTCATCATGGTTGTTCAATATAGTTATAGATGGAGTTGTAAGAGAAGTGAATGCTCGGGTGTTGACAAGAGGTGTGGGGTTAAAAGATAAAGAATCTAACACAAAGTGGGAGTTGTCACAGTTGCTCTTTGCTGATGAGACTGTGGTTTTGGGAGATTCTGAAGAGAAATTGCAAAGGTTAGTGGATGAGTTTGGTAGCGTATGTAAAAGAAGGAAATTAAAAGTGAATTTAGGAAAGAGTTAGGTGATGAGGATAACAAAAAAGATTTGGCGACGAAAGATTGGATATCAGATTGGAGGGAGAGAGTATGGAGGAGGTGAATGTATTCTGATATTTAGGAGTGGACGTGTCAGCAGATGGGTATATGAAGGATGAGGTGAATCACAGAATTGATGAGGGAAAAAAGGTGAGCAGTGCACATAGGAATCTGTGGAGACAAAGAACTTTGTCCGTGGAAGCAGAGAGAGGAATGTATGAGAGTATAGTTGTACCAACACTATTATATGGGTGTGAAACATGGGTGGTGAATGTTGCAACGAGGAGAAGGCTGGAGGCAGTGGAGATGTCATGTCTGAGGGCAATGTGTGGTGTGAATATAATGCAGAGAATTCGTAGTTTGGAAATTAGGAGGAGGTGCGGGAATACCAAAACTATTATCCAGAGGGCTGAGGAGAGGTTATTGAGGTGGTTCGGGCATGTAGAGAGGATGGAACGAAATAGAATGACTTCGAGAGTGTATTAATCTGTAGTGGAGGGAAGGCGGGGTAGGGGTCATGCAAGCATGTGTGAGCATTTAGATAGGAGTGAATGGAGACAAATAGTATTTAGGACTTGACGTGCTGTTGGAGTGTAAGCAAGGTAACATTTATGAAGGGATTCAGGGAAACCGGCAGGCGGGACTTGAGTCCTGGAGATGGGAAGTACAGTGTCTGCACTCTGAAGGAGGGGTGTTAATGTTGCAGTTTTATAACTAGTGTAAAGCACCCCTCTGGCAAGACAGTGATGGAGTGAATGATGAAAGTTTTTCTTTTTCGGGCCACCCTGCCTTGGTGGCCACCCTGCCTTGGTGGGAAATGGGCGATGTGTTGATATATATATATATATATATATATATATATATATATATATATATATATATATATATATATATATATATATATATATATATATATATATATATATATATATATATATATATATATATATATATATATATATATATATATATATATATATATATATATGTCGTGCCGATTAGGTAAAACTTGCGATTTTGGCTTAAATAGCAACGCTCACCTTGCCATATAAGACAAGTGAAAATTTGTGTATGTAATAATTTCGCCAAAATCAATATGAACATAACGAAAAAATATCTAAAATATATTTAGTTGGGTTAGGCTAAATTAAATTGCGCTTGTTGTAATAAGGTTAGGTAGGTTTTCAAAGTTTCTCTTGGTACAAAATTACAAATTCTTACATTAACCTAAATGAAAAAAATATATCTTTAAACGTATAAGAATTTTTTTAGAAATGACTTAATTTTAGATGAGTTCTTGCTAATTGACCAGTTTTACCTAATCGGCAGACATATATATATATATATATATATATATATATATATATATATATATATATATATATATATATATATATATATATATATATATATATATATATATATGCAAAAAGATCACAGTAATCAGGTGATATCAAAATATGCAAGACAACCACTATGAAAAATAGAGGAATTCCAAGCGCTTTCGTGACTACTCACATTATCAAGGAACTATAAAAGGAACCATGACAAGAGGACTTATATAAGGGCAAGACTACACCTCACAGTCACATCACACTAACAAAGACTACACCTCACAGTAGCGTAACATCTCATTGTTTTCCTCTTCACAGAGTCGTGAGATGTTACGCTACTGTGAGGTGTAGTCTTGTTAGTGTGATGACTGTGAGTGTAGTCTTGCCCTATATAAGTCCTCTTGTCATGGTTCCTTATAGTTCCTTGATAAAGTGAGTAGTCACGAAGCGCTTGAATTCTCTATTTTTCATAGTATTGTCTTCATATATATATATATATATATATATATATATATATATATATATATATATATATATATATATATATATATATATATATATATATATATATATATATATATATATATATATATATATATATATATATATATATATATACGCGCTGGCTGGAGGAGGAGCCAGTTTGTGGTGCTCCATATATTTTGTGTGTAAACGAGGAATCTACATGTGTGGAAGGGCCAGTTCAAGCAGACGTCATCGTGAGTATCCACTGGAGATTACAGAGTCGTGACAATCTTCTGCATCAGGCCGTTGCTTCTATATCAGTGAAAGTGCAGTGTGATTGTTGGGAGTTGAGTAGTTAGAGGATGCGGTGTTGAGGGATCCTCCAGTGGAGGTGTGGGGGAGGTTTGTTTACCCTCTGTTTGGCCGGGGTTGGGGAGAGCGGCCGCCCAGTACTCGTCTTTGGATGATGAACAGAACACCACCTTGGTTAATAGTGAGAACACGGCGATCAGTGTGCCAAATGGCGAGGTTGTTTCTAAGTATATCAATTAGCAAAAGTTAGCAATGTGCATCTTAAGTGAACATATAGGGCCACTCCCTCACCCCCATTCCTGGTCTAGGCCTACTGACTTCCTGACCAAGAGTGTTGCCGTTTAGTGCCTCACGAATTACTCTCACTCCCGCTCACTACTCTCCCACCCCCATCCCCCATGCATCCATTCTGTCCTTCACCCGGTACCCCACAGCTGGCGCCCTCCCACCCACACCATGTCACAAGAAGTGCAGGGTTCCCAGGAATCTCCAGGACAGAGCCAACGCCTTGGAACCCGTCCCCGAGGCATCTGCCAGGTGTGCCATAGGGAATGTGCACTCAATCCCTCTACTGGCAACATCCGTGCACACAATGGATGTCTAGGCTCCAGGAGGGCTCCAAATGGGAACAGCCAACAGACCCTCCCAGCAGACAGAGCTGACAGCCACCCTGACTTCACCTCTACAGAGGACCTAAAAGCTGCAATCAAATTAACATCCACCAGGACGCTGACACATCCCCAAAGCAGCTCGCCATGAAGCTGCCAGCAAATTCGCTGACCTCTTGAAGAAAGTCAACGATGCTCCTGCAAACAATGGATCCTGGCACAACCTTCTGCTTTTTGGCAATGCCTGTTTGGCTGTCCCACCAAGGAGGGACAAGTCACTAGCTACATCTGTTATCAGGGCAATAAATGCATTCCCTAGAGATGACAACCTTGTCCATATCCCTCCAGGACGTCAAACACCCGCCAGGCAAATGTCAACAACAGGACACCAGACGCCTCAAAAATCAGGGCCCACATTAGCAGAAAAATAGAAGAGGGTAATACTATCGGAGCACTGAGGCTTATAACCAGTGAGGATACCATCGCTCCTAAGGATATCATTACAGCACAAGCCCTGAAGGACAAACATCCGCCCAGGGCTCCCAGTACCAACATTGGCCCCTTGACATTGCAGCAGGTCAAGAACATTTAACCTTACGGGACGCCGATGTGTATAAAGCTGCTATGTCTTTCCCACAGGGCTCAGCAGGAGGTTTCACTGGTTTAAGGCCACAACACTTGAAACAAATGCTCAATCCAGGTCTTGGTGAGGTCTCTGAGAGATTGTTGTCTGAACTCACCAAATTTTCCAATGGGTGCCTGGCTGGTAGTGTCCCACAGACCATTAGACCCCTTTTCTTTGGTGCCTCACTGTGTGCCCTCCGGAAAAAGGAATCAGGCCCATTGCAGTGGGTAACACCCTTCGGCGCCTAGTTGCCAAGGCTGCAGTACGAAGGGTGAGTCAAGATGCTGCCTCAATGTTGAAACCAACTCAGCTCGGTTTTGGTGTTCAACAAGGCTGTGAAGCAGCTGCCCATGCAGCCCGAGTATACATCAACAACATGTCCAATGAAAAAGCTTTAATCAAATTGGACTTTGCCAATGCTTTCAACTCAGTCAGAAGGGATGCTGCTCTCCAAGCAGTTTCTAGGCACTTTCCTTCCCTCTATCCCTTCATAGAATCGTGTTATAGTGTGGCTTCTAAACTTTTGTTTGGGGACCATGAAATTGACTCGTGTGAGGGTGTGCAACAGGGGGACCCTCTTGCTCCCTTTCTTTTCTGTCTAGCTATCAAGGATGTCACAGAAGCATTGTCCAGTGAGCTCAATATCTGGTTCTTGGATGACGGCACCCTAGCTGGCACTACACAATCTCTCCTGGGAGACATCAGGAAAATTAAAGATATGGTAGGTAGCCTGGGCCTATCTTTAAACCCCACCAAATGTGAGATAGTTTCCACCAATCCACAGATGATCCAGGACATTAGGGCTGTTTTACCAGGGGCACGAGCCATCGATCCAGCCAACAGCACTCTCCTTGGTGCTCCCTTGGGCCCAATGCCATCGATCTGGTCCTGGAAAAAAAAATCTCCGACCTCAGGACGATGGAAGGTAGGATGAAAGACATCGATACACATGATGCCTTCTACCTACTCACCAGGTGCCTGTCAATCCCAAAACTTACATACTTCCTGAGATGTTCCCCAGCCTTCAACAGCCCGAAACTCGAGGAATACGACTCTCTCCTCAAGACCATGCTAGAGAGTGTATTGAATCTTTCCCTCGAAGATGGACAGTGGTTGCAAGCCTCACTTCCAGTCAGACTTGGGGGCTGGGAGTACGCAAATCCTCCCAGATTGCCCTACCAGCCTTCTTATCCTCTTCCATAGCATCAAATGAGCTAATAAAACAAATTCTTCCATACAACCTCAGTGATTCAGCAGGAATACAGGACCCTAGCTACACCAGTGCCATCACTGAATGGGAGACTCTTGCTGCTCCAACACCAAAACCTAGTGAAGAACTGGCCTACAAACAGTCAAGCTGGGACAGCCCCATTGTTGAAAAGATACTTGCCAATATGCTCATGGCCGTAACATCAGACAGGGAGACTGCCCGTCTCCTAGCCGTGAGTGCACCTCACTCTGGGGACTTCCTCCAAACAGTTCCCATTTCGGCCATGGGAACACGCCTGGACCCTAAGACCCTTCGTATTGCAGTGGCTTTGCGCCTTGCTGCCCCAATTCACACGGAATATACGTGTATTTGCGGCAATGCGCAAGCCGACCAATATGGTCTACATGGTCTTAACTGTTCTAAAACCAAGGGTTGGCATGCAAGACACAATGAGGTCAACGACATCATAAAGAGAACCCTCGCTACAGCTGGATGCCCAGCTGAGAGAGAGCCTCGATCACTAGCAGCCAACAACGCCCACAACCCAGCAAACCGCCCCGACGGGATCACCATCTATCCTTGGAAGAATGGCAAGCTCTTAGCATGGGATTATACCTGTGTGTCGACACTGGCTGACACCTACATCCATCACAGTGTCGGGCGACAGGGAGGAGCTGCTGACCACAGAGAGGAGTACAAGAACGGCAAGTACAGGGACATAAGCCAACAGTATAAATTTGTCCCAGTGGGATCAGAGACCTTGGGAGCGTGGGGAAAAAATGCAACACGTTTCCTTAAAGAGCTGGGTTCCAGACTCATCGACACCACCAGGGACCCAAGGGCAGCCACGTTCATGTTCCAGCGTCTCAGCGTGGCCATCCAGAGGGGTAACGCATGCTGCATACTCGGCTCGCGTCCGGCTTCGGAGGAGCTGGAGGAGATTCATAATCTTTGACATATTGTACCATTGTATTCATGTTCATGTTTGTGTGTTTTATAAATGTATTCTGTCTATTAATAAAGCATTTATATATATATATATATATATATATATAGACGATCTTATCTATGCATCTATGGAAGACAAGCCACGGAGGGTGGAAATCTTTAGCTCAAGTACTTTCACACTTCTCAGTGCATCATCAGGAGCTATGCAATGTTGCAAGAGATTTCTCAGAGTAGTGTAGTGAGGATGTGTCACCGGCCACGGTTTCCCTTAGAGTGTGGTCAGTGGTCAGTGCCAACCCCACCCTACCACCATTCCCCTACTCCCCAAATGGGGTAGGAGGGTTTTTGAGATGTTAAGTATGAAATTATAAGATATAATAGCCAGACTCAAGCTTTTTCTAGTCGTTTATAACAGGTGATGTGGTTTGAGAAAGTAGAAGATTCCCAATTAAGGCATATTAACGGATACTGAGAAGAATAGTAGACAATATTTAGGAAGAGATACTTCTGAGTACCCTTGGGAACATTCGAGTACCCCAGAGGAGGATTTTTAAACGGACAAAGAGCACACTCTATTCCTTTTTATTATTAAAAAGGTTACACAGTATAATAGCAATCCACGTGAATAGTTTCCAACGAGAAACGTTATTTTCTCAAACCACATGACCTGTTATAAACGACTAGAAAAAGCCTGGGGCTGGCATTCTAAGGAACACCGTGGCCGGTGACACATCCACACTACGCTACGCTGAGAACTGTCTCCCTGCTTTAATTGCTCTCTTGCAACATTTCATAGCTCCTGATGACGCACTGGGAAGTGTGAAAGTACTTGAGCTAAAGATTTCCACCCCCGTTGGTTGTTTTGTGTGTATATATATATATATATATATATATATATATATATATATATATATATATATATATATATATATAATATATATATATATATATATATATATATATATATATATATATATATATATATATATATATATATATATATATATATATATATAAAATTTATTTCATAATTAGTACAAAGTAAAGTTTACAACTAGTCCCTTTACAGATCCGAAGGAAGAAGACTGACAATACCTTAGAATACACCCTTGAATGTGAGGAAGTAACATAGAATTGGGTAATCAACTGCACATAATGCCGTAGCTGAGATTACACAGCTTAACATTTACTAAGGGAATGAGAGGCAGTCCAGTGAAGACTCTCGCTCGCTTCAGCATTGTTTACCAAGATACTTTGTACCATTAGGACTTGATAGAGGATGGAGCGTAATTCATTTTATATTTATTAGCTTTCATATGATACAAGTTGCATTTAATAATTATCCTATGATTCTTTTTGTAGTTGCATACTTTAACATGATACTGGTTGCAATTATTAAGTATCCAA
Organism: Cherax destructor; assembly: GCA_009830355.1. NCBI lineage: Eukaryota > Metazoa > Arthropoda > Malacostraca > Decapoda > Parastacidae > Cherax > Cherax destructor. The sequence continues at coordinate 7,078 of WNWK01042145.1, read as the reverse complement.
TGATATTGTGCTGTAATTATAAGCTGATATATGATAGTGGTAACAATTAATACGTAAGATGTGATACAGGTATAAAACATGGTGATAACTAGATACAAGTAGTAATATAGACTTTAATACAGGTAAAAACGTGATTATGATAATAGCCATTAATTTTTGAAGGGGTGGACTGGTAAGCCAGCGGAAGGCCTCTGTCAGATGACCAAAATCTCCAATATTGGGTCATCATATGGTTAAGACACGTCAGGAAACACTTGTCTTGTTTCCTGACTAACCTTACCTAACCTAACCTTACCTAGCCTAACCTAACCTAGCCTAACTTAACATTACCTAACCTTACCTAACCTAACCTTACCTTACCTAACCTAACCTAACCTAACCTTACCTAACCTAACCTAACCTAACCTAGCCTAACCTAACCTTACCTAACCTAACCTAGCCTAACATAACCTTACCTAACCTTACCTAACCTAACCTTACCTAACCTAACCTTACCTAACCTAACCTAACCTTACCTAACCTTACCTAACCTTACCTAACCTTACCTAACCTTACCTAACCTAACCTAACCTTACCTAACCTTACCTAACCTTACCTAACCTAACCTTACCTAACCTTACCTAACCTTACCTAACCTTACCTATCCTTACCTAACCTAACCTTACCTAACCTTACCTAACCTTACCTAACCTAACCTTACCTAACCTAACCTTACCTAACCTAACCTAACCTTACCTAACCTAACCTAACCTTACCTAACCTTACCTAACCTTACCTAACCTAACCTTACCTAACCTAACCTAACCTAACCGAACCTTACCTTACCTAACCTAACCTCTAACCTAACCTTACCTAACCTTACCTTACCTAACCTAACCTTACCTAACCTAACTTAGCCTTACCTAACCTAACCATAATACAGGTAATATCTCAAGGGATCTTATTTACTAATAACTTTAACCAAATAACATGACACAGTTGGTAATATATACCAAATAAATGGTAATGTGTGATACTTGTAAGAAATTAATGTTATTATTAAAATATTATGTATAAATTGTATATATTGGTGGTTTTGTGATAAAGGTCGAGAAGTTACGAAACATTATAATAACAAATTTAATAAAGTTAATAACTGAATTGGAATATACAGTAATAAAGGAGGTATTCTTGCAAATGATTATTACTGTGGGGAGCGCCAAACCCTTAGGGATTGTATAGCGCCTGGGGGGGGAGGGTGATGGAAGGTATTCAGGCTTATTTCAGGGAATTTAAGCACAGATCCAATTCCCTAGATCAAGAGCCCCTCACCAGCGTCAAGGAACCTCCCTTGAGGGTTCCTAGATCAAGAGTCCCTCACCAGCGTCAAGGAACCTCCCTTGAGGGTTCCTAGATCAAGAGCCCCTCACCAGCGTCAAGGAACCTCCCTTGAGGGTTCCTAGATCAAGAGCCCTCACCAGCGTCAAGGAACCTCCCTTGAGGGTTCCTAGATCAAGAGCCCCTCATCAGCGTCGAGGAACCTCCCTTGAGGGTTCCTAGATCAAGAGTCCCTCACCAGCGTCAAGGAACCTCCCTTGAGGGTTCCTAGATCAAGAGCCCCTCACCAGCGTCAAGGAACCTCCCTTGAGGGTTCCTAGATCAAGAGCCCCTCACCAGCGTCAAGGAACCTCCCTTGAGGGTTCCTAGATCAAGAGCCCCTCACCAGCGTCAAGGAACCTCCCTTGATTGTTCCTAGATCAAGAGCCCCTCACCAGCGTCAAGGAACCTCCCTTGAGGGTTCCTAGATCAAGAGCCCCTCACCAGCGTCAAGGAACCTCCCTTGAGCGTTCCTAGATCAAGAGCCCCTCACCAGCGTCAAGGAACCTCCCTTGAGGGTTCCTAGATCAAGAGCCCTCACCAGCGTCAAGGAACCTCCCTTGAGGGTTCCTAGATCAAGAGCCCTCACCAGCGTCAAGGAACCTCCCTTGAGGGTTCCTAGATCAAGAGCCCTCACCAGCGTCAAGGAACCTCCCTTGATTGTTCCTAGATCAAGAGCCCCTCACCAGCGTCAAGGAACCTCCCTTGAGGGTTCCTAGATCAAGAGCCCCTCACCAGCGTCAAGGAACCTCCCTTGAGCGTTCCTAGATCAAGAGCCCCTCACCAGCGTCAAGGAACCTCCCTTGAGGGTTCCTAGATCAAGAGCCCCTCACCAGCGTCAAGGAACCTCCCTTGAGGGTTCCTAGATCAAGAGCCCCTCACCAGCCTCTATTTGAACACTCTTAGTCTTAATTGCAACAAAGCAGTAACTTTAATGAGAACAAATTACTCAAACTCACTAAGAACACTTGCTGAATTATTCTCACTTAAGAATAAATTTGTTCAAACACTTCAAAACAATAATTATTGACAAGAGTTGGTAGCTGGTAGCGTCTTCTCTGGAGGCACACAGGATGTCTACCGGCTTGGTAGACGTTATCTCTCTAAATTTGCGTAATCAACCAAATTACGATCCCACCGCTGCCACCACTTGTCGTGTGGGTCTTGGGAGAACAAATACGATTGTAATTAAATTCACAGATGGATGGAATTGTAGGTATAGTGAGGAAGGAGGTTAGCCCAGCCGTTCTGTACAGTCTTACGCCTATATCGAGAATGAGGTAGAGGCCTCTGACGCTGCGCTCACATCGCGCATGTCTCTGACGTCACAAGTAACAAGGGACCTCACATATAAAGTATACTACATATGTATATGTGACACTTCAAGGAACCTCCCTTGAGGGGTCCTAGATCAAGAACCCCTCACCAGCGTCAAGGAACCTCCCTTGAGGGGCCCTAGATCAAGAGCCCCTCACCAGCGTCAAGGAACCTCCCTTGAGGGGCCCTAGATCAAGAGCCCCTCACCAGCGTCAAGGAACCTCCTTTGAGGGGTAGAAAAATATGACAAAGATTTAAAGACGACGTATTAGGGACTAAACTGATACACAATATAAGACAGGCTCCTCAAGCCAAATTTTTACAAATATGTCTAAAGGAGGAATTTTAGCAGAGTGAAGTGATATTTAAACGAGAATAAAAATATTATTGACGAATATAGAATAATATGCGATACTAAAACTGGGGATGACTGAGAAAACTTTTATGAAGTGCCTGGATGAAAGTAAGAAATTAGGTCATATATTATTGTTCCAGTATTTCCTAATAAAGAGGAAATATGTCAAGTATTTCATTAAAATTTAATTGGGAAAAATTTATTATGTAATTTATGTAAATAAAATGAGGGATTTGGAAATTGTAATGTATATATGTGTGTTATTTGGTGGTGGAGATGTCTCTTTCAGTGTTTATTAATGTTTATTGTCAGGATTGTTTTCCTTACATAATGTTGAGGCCTATGTTAATTTCTCTGTATTTTCGATATTTATATTTTCCCTATTTAATATATTTATATTTACTGATAGGCTTAATATATTCTTGATAATGAGGGAGGCAGTGTGGAGGTGCATGTCACAGCCTATAAACTGCTTGTTACAGTGTTAGGTGTGGCCAGCCACCAGTCCTGACTCACTTGTTAACAGTGTTAGGTGTGGCCAACCACCAGTCCTGACTCACTTGTTAACAGTGTTAGGTGTGGCCAACCACCAGTCCTGACTCACTTGTTAACAGTGTTAGGTGTGGCCAACCACCAGTCCTGACTCACTTGTTAACAGTGTTAGGTGTGGCCAGCCACCAGTCCTGACTCACTTGTTAACAGTGTTAGGTGTGGCCAGCCACCAGTCCTGACTCACTTGTTAACAGTGTTAGGTGTGGCCAACCACCAGTCCTGACTCACTTGTTAACAGTGTTAGGTGTGGCCAACCACCAGTCCTGACTCACTTGTTAACAGTGTTAGGTGTGGCCAACCACAGTCCTGACTCACTTGTTAACAGTGTTAGGTGTGGCCAACCACCAGCCCTGACTCACTTGTTAACAGTGTTAGGTGGCCAACCACCAGTCCTGACTCACTTGTTAACAGTGTTAGGTGTGGCCAACCACCAGTCCTGACTCACTTGTTAACAGTGTTAGGTGTGGCCAGCCACCAGTCCTGACTCACTTGTTAACAGTGTTAGGTGTGGCCAACCACCAGTCCTGACTCACTTGTTAACAGTGTTAGGTGTGGCCAGCCACCAGTCCTGACTCACTTGTTAACAGTGTTAGGTGTGGCCAGCCACCAGTCCTGACTCACTTGTTAACAGTGTTAGGTGTGGCCAACCACCAGTCCTGACTCACTTGTTAACAGTGTTAAGTGTGGCCATCCACCAGTCCTGACTCACTTGTTAACAGTGTTAGGTGTGGCCATCCACCAGTCCTGACTCACTTGTTAACAGTGTTAGGTGTGGCCAGCCACCAGTCCTGACTCACTTGTTAACAGTGTTAGGTGTGGCCAACCACCAGTCTGACTCACTTGTTAACAGTGTTAGGGTGGCCATCCACCAGTCCTGACTCACTTGTTAACAGTGTTAGGTGTGGCCAGCCAACAGTCCTGACTCACTTGTTAACACTGTTAGGTGTGGCCAGCCACCAGTCCTGACTCACTTGTTAACAGTGTTAGGTGTGGCCAGCCACCAGTCCTGACTCACTTGTTAACAGTGTTAGGTGTGGCCAGCCAACAGTCCTGACTCACTTGTTAACACTGTTAGGTGTGGCCAGCCAACAGTCCTGACTCACTTGTTAACAGTGTTAGGTGTGGCCATCCACCAGTCCTGACTCACTTGTTAACACTGTTAGGTGTGGCCAACCACCAGTCCTGACTCACTTGTTAACAGTGTTAGGTGTGGCCAGCCAACAGTCCTGACTCACTTGTTAACACTGTTAGGTGTGGCCAGCCACCAGTCCTGACTCACTTGTTAACAGTGTTAGGTGTGGCCATCCACCAGTCCTGACTCACTTGCTCAGGAAGTGGCAAATTGACGCTGATCAGAGATGATCAGGTGTCTCCGTTAAGAGTCTCTCGTGCAGACACTTCCTCAGTGTGTGAGCTGAAGATTTACACACTGAGGATCAGGGATCGATCCCCGGCATGAGGTAAACGTTCGTCATGTTTCCTTATACCTGTTGCCCTTGTTCACCTTGCAGTAAGTAGGTATCTGGGCGTTAGTCGACATTTGTTGGTCGCATTCTTCTTCTTCTTCTTATTATTATTAACAAAAAAATGGCACAATACTGTGACTGGAACAATACACAAATAACTCACACATAGAAGAGAGGAGCTTACCACGACGTTTCGGTCCGACTTATACCATTTACAAAGTCACACTAACAAAACAAGAGAGGTAGTAGCAAAGGAGTAAGAGAGGTAGTGGTAGAGGTAGTAGAAGTAGTGGAGTCAGTCAAATACTAAGGAAGAGAAGCACTGCAAGGGAGCTAGCGGCTCACAGAGGGTAGGAGCAAGAACACAGAGGGGTAAAATAATAATAAGGGACCAAATACCCAAGGCAGCGGAAAGAAACCCCAAAGGAGAAAAAGGAAAGGGGAAAAGGGAGAAGGGGAAAAAAGAATCAGGTTAAGTCACGGGTGTTCTGAAGTTTGGAACATTTTACAATGTAATGGAAAGGAAGGCATCTACAGAGACAAAGCCACGACTAAGAACATAAGAACATAAGAATGGAGGAACACTGCAGAAGGCCTACTGGCCCATACAAGGCAGGTCCTTATCAAAACCACCACTACCTAAGAATTTATTCCCGTACTCACGACACTAATCAAACCCAGCCCCTCCCACTCATATTTGTCCAATCTCTTTTTAAATCCACCCAAGGTCCCAGCCTCTATCACCCCACTCGGAAGATTGTTCCACGCATCTACAACTCTGTTCGAAAACCAGTACTTGCCTATGTCCTTTCTAAATCTAAATTTATCCAATTTAAATCCGTTATTTCTGGTTCTTACTTGGTTCGATATCCTCAGTATTTTATTATATCCCCTTTGTTTATACCCATCATCCACTTGTACACCTCGATGATATCTCCCTCATTCTACGCCTCTCCAGAGAGTGGAGATTCAACGCTCTAAGTCTATCTTCATACGGGAGATTTCTTATACTGTAAATCATTTTAGTCATTCTTCTTTGTATGTTCTCCAATGAATCTATATCCATCCTGTAGTAAGGTGACCAAAACTGAGCTGCATAATCCAAATGAGGTCTCACTAGTGATGTATAGAGCTGTAAAATAACTTTTGGACTTCTGTCTTATACTTCTTGAAATAAATCCTAGTAATCTGTTAGCCTTATTGGCACACTTAGCACTGTTGTCTTGGCTTTAGATTCCTGCTTACCATGACTCCCAAGTCTTTTTCACATTCTGTATGATCAAGCTCTACTTCACCTAGTTTATAAATTCGAGGGATATTTTCATTACCAACGACTAGCACCTTACACTTGTCCACATTAAACTTCATCTGCCACTTTTCAGACCAAGACATTATTTGTCCAAATCCTCCTGGAATTCACTGGTATCCTGCTCAGAATGAATTATACGGCCTATTTTTGTATCATCAGCAAATTTACTCATGTCACTTGCAATTCCTTCATCAAGGTCATTTATGTAAATTATGAACAACAATGGGCCCAAAACTGATCCTTGTGGAACGCCACTAGTGACTAATCCCCATTCAGATTTGACCCCATTAATGGAAACTCTCTGCTTTCTATTGGTAAGCCATGCCTCTATCCATGCTAGAACTTTACCTCCTATACCATGAGCTGCCACCTTTCTTAAGAGTCTCTTGTGAGGTACTCTATCGAAGGCCTTACTGAAATCCAAGTAAACTATATCATATTCTTTATCACTGTCTACGCCTCAAATGTTTTATTGAAAACGTCAGTAAATTTGTTAGGCAGGAACGACCTCTCGTGAACCCATGCTGAGATTCATTAATCAAATTATGTTCTTCAAGGTGACTTCTAATAATATCAGCTATAATTGATTCTAATAATTTGCCTACTATAGATGTGAGGCTTATTGGACGGTAATTTGATGGAATTGACTTATCCCTGATTTGAATATAGGAACTACATTAGCTATCTTCCACATCTCTGTCACAACACCAGTTAGGATGGACG
>WNWK01042144.1:0-16118 GCA_009830355.1 Cherax destructor | reverse complement strand
TTTTTTTGATTGGTAACTATGGTCTTTACCTGATTGGTAACTACGGTCTTTACGATTGATAACTATGGTCTTTCCTGACCCAAAACTATAATCTTTTCCAGATTGGTAACTAATTTTTACCTGTGGGTAACTACGGTCTTTCCCCCTGAGTAGAAACCCATAGTCTTTACCTGATTGGTAAATACAGTCTTTACCGATTGGTAACTACGGTCTTTACCGAGTGGTATCTACGTTTTTTCATAGTACCTATATCTTTACCTGATTAGTAACACGGTCTTTACCTGATTGGTAACTACTGTCTTTACCTGATTGGTAAGTACGGTTTTTACCTGTGGTAACACGGTTTTTACGATTGGTAACTACGGGCTTTACCTGATTGGTACCCAAAAGTCTTTACCTGATCGGTAACTACGGTCTTTACCCAGTTAGTAACTATGGTCTTAACCTTTTACTACGGTCTTTACCGGATTGGTAAATTCTGTCTTTACCTGATTGGTAATAGGGTTTTTTTACCTGATTGGTAACTACGGTCTTTACCTGATCGGTAACTACGGTCTTACCTGATCTGTGACTACGGTCTTTACCTGAACTGTAATTACGGCTTTAGCTGATTGGTAACGGTCATTACCTGATTGGAAACTACGATTCTTACATGATCGGTAACTACGGTCTTTACCTGGGTGGTAACTACGGTCTTTCCTGGGGGCAACAACGGTCTTTACCTGATTGGTACCTACGGTCCTTTCCTGATTGGTAACTACGGTCTTTAGCTGATTGGTAACTACGGTCTTTACCTGATTGGTAACTATGGTCTTTACCTGATTGGTAACTACAGTCTTTACCTGATTGGTAACTATGGTCTTACATGATCGGTAACTAGGGTCTTTACTAGGTGGTAACTACGGTCTTTACCTGATTGGTAACTACGGTCTTTACCTGGGTGGTAACTGCGGTCTTCACCTGTGTGAAACTACTGTTTTACCTGATTGGTAACAACGGTCTTTACCTGATTGGTAACTATGGTCTTTACCTGAACGGTAACTACGGTCTTTATCTGATTGGTAACTACGGTCTTTACGTGGGTAGTTACTACGGTCTTTACCTGATTGGAAACTACGGTCTTTACCTGATTTTTAAACCCAGGTCTTTACCTGATTAGTAGCTACGGTCTTTACCTCAGTGGTAACTACGGTCTTTTCCTGATTGGTAACTACGATCTTTACCTGAATGGTAACTACAGTCTTTACCTGATTGGTAACTCAGGTCTTTACCTGATTGGTAACTACGATCTTTACTTGAATAGTAACTACGGTCTTTACCTGATTGGTAACTACGGTCTTTACCTGACTGGTAACTACGGTCTTTACCTCATCGGTAACTACGGTCTTTACCTGATCGGTAACTATGGTCTTTACCTGATTGGTAACTACGGTCTTTACCTGATCGGTAACTATGGTCTTTACCTGGGTGTTACTAGTGTCTTTACTTGATTGGTAACTATGGTCTTTACCTGATTGGTAATTTCGGTCTCTACCTGATTGGTAACTATGGTCTTTACGTGTTTGGCAACTACGGTCTTTACCTGATTGGTAATACAATTTTACCTGATTAGTAAGTACGGTCTTTTTTTTGATTGGTAACTAGGGCCCTTTACCTGATTGGTAACTATGGTCTTTACCTGATTGGAACTATGGTCTTTAACTGATCGGAAACTATAGTTTTTTCTGATTGGTAACTATGATTTTTACCTGTGTTTAACTACGGCTTTACCTGAGTGGTAACTATGGTCTTTACCTGATTGGTAACTCCTGTCTTTACCTGATTGGTAATTCAGTCTTTCCCTGATTGGTAACAACGGTCTTTACCTTATCTGTAACTACGATTTTACCTGGGTGGTAATCATTTTTACCTGTTTTGTATACTTTTACCAGACGGTAACTAGGGTTTTTTTACATGATCTGAACTATTTGTTTACCTGATCGGTAACTATGGTTTTTCCCTGGGTGGTAACTACGGTTTTTTCCAGGGTGGTAACTACGGTCTTTAGCTGAGGTAGCTACGGTCCTTGGCTGATTGGTAACTACGGTCTTTACCTGATTGGTAACTATTTTTACCGATCGGTAACTACCGTTTTTTCTGATTTGTAACTACGGTCTTTACCGGGGTGGTAATAGTTTTTTTCCTGTTTTAGTAACTATTGTCTTTAATAGATTAGTAACAGGTTTTTACCTGATTGGTAACTACTGTCTTTACTTGTTTGGGTAAGTACGGTCTTTACCTGTGTGGTAACTACGGTCTTTACCTGATTGGTAGCTAGTTTTTACCTGATCTTAACTACGTTCTTTACCTAGTTGGTAACTATGGTCTTACCTGATTGGTAACTACGGTCTTTACCTGATTAGTAATTACGGTCCTTACCTGTTTGGGAACACGGTCTTTACCTGATTGGTAACTACCGTCTTTACCGGATTGGTAACTTCTGTCTTTACCTGAATGGTAATAGGTCTTTACCTGATTGGAAACCCACCGTCTTTATCTGGGTGGAAACCAGCCTTCCCCTGATTGGTAACTACGGTCTTTACCTGATCGGTAACTATAGTTTTATGATCTGTAACTACGGTCTTTACCGGGAAAAATCAGGTCTTTACCGTTGTAACTACGGTCTTTCAGGGTGGTAACTACGGTCTTTAGCTGATTGGTAGCTACGGTCCTTGGCTGATTGGTAACTACGGTCTTTACCTGATTGATAACTACGGTCTTTACCTGATCGGTAACTACGGTCTTTACCTGATTTGGACTACGGTATTTACCTGGGTGGTGTACGGTCTTTTCAGGGTGGTAACTACGGTCTTTAGCTTATTGGTAACTACGGTCCTAAGCTGATTGGAACACGGTCATTACCTGTTTGGGAATACGATTCTTACATGATCGACTACGGTCTTTACCGGGTGGTAATACGGTCTTTACCGGGTGGCAACACGTTTTTACCTGTTTGGGAATTTACGGTCCTTACCGATTGGTAACTACGGTCTTTGGCTGATTGAAACCCCACGGTTTTACCTGATCTGTAATATGGTGTTTACCTGACCCCGGTAACTAGGTTTTTACCGGGGTTTAACTACGGTTTTTCGATTGTAACAACGGTCTTTACCTATGAAATATGGTCTTTACCTGAACGGTAACTACGGTCTTTATGATTGGTAATAGGTCTTTACGTGGGTAGTTATTTTGGTCTTTACCTGATTGGCAATTTGTCTACCTGATTGTTAACTAAGGTCTTTACCTGATTAGTAGCTACGGTCTTTACCTCAATGGTAACTATGGTCTTTACCTGATTAGTAACTACGGTCTTTACCTGATCGGTAACTATGGTCTTTACCGGTGGTTCCTACAGTCTTTACTTGATTGGTAACCCTGGTCTTTACCTGATTGTAACTACGGTCTCTACCTGAATGGTAACTATGGTCTTTACGTGTTTGACAACTACGGTCTTTACCTGATTGGTATCTACAATTTTTACCTGATCGGCAACTACAGTCTTTACCTGATTATTTAAGTACGGTCTTTTCTTGATTGGTAACTATGGTCTTTCCTGATTGGTAACTACGGTCTTTACCTGATTGATAACTATGGTCTTTACCGTCGACATAATCTTTTCCAGATTGGTAACTATGATTTTTACCTTGTGGTAACTACGGTCTTTACCTGAGTAGTAACTATAGTCTTTACCTGATTGGTAAATACAGTCTTTACCTGATTGGTAACTACGGTCTTTACCTGAGTGGTATCTACGTTTTTCCTAATTAGTACCTATATCTTTACCTGATTAGTAACTACGGTCTTTCCCTGATTGGTAACTACTGTCTTTACCTGATTTAAGTACGGTCTTTACCTGTGTGTAACTACGGTCTTTACCTGATTGGTAACTACGGGTTTACCTGATTGGTAGCTAAAGTCTTTTACCTGATCGGTAACTACGGTCTTTTACCCAGTTAGTAACTATGGTCTTAACCTTATTGTTAACTACGGTCTTTACCGGATTGGTAAATTCTGTCTTTACCTGATTGGTAACTACGGTCTTTACCTTGCTGGTAACTACGGTCTTTAACCTGATTGGTAACTACCGTCTTTACCATGTGGTACTACAGCCTTACCTAGATTGGTAACTACGGTCTTTACCTGATCAGGTAACTATGATCTTTACCTGATCTGTAACTACGATGTTTACCTGTGGTAATACTACGGTCTTTTCAGGGTGGTAACTACGGTCTTTAGCTGATTAGACTACGGTCTTTACCTGATTGGTAACTACGGTCTTTACCTTCATCGGTAACTACGGCCTTTACCTGATTGGTAACTACGGTCATTACCTGATTGGTAACTATGATTCTTACATGATCGTAATACGGTCTTTACCTGGGTGGTAACTACGGTCTTTACCTGGTGGCAACACGGTCTTTACCTGATTGTAACTACGGTCCTTACCTGATTGGTAACTCCGGTCTTTAGCTGATTGGTAACTACAGTTTTTACTTGATCTCTGCTATGGTGTTTACCTGTTCTGTAACTACGGTCTTTACCTGGGTGGTAACTACGGTCTTTACTTGATTGGTACCTACGGTCTTTACCTGATCGGTAACTACGGTTTTACCTGATCTATAACTATGGTGTTTCCCTGATCGATAACTATGGTCTTTACCTGATTGGAAACTACGTTCATTACCTGAGTGGTAACTATTATCTTTTCCTGATTGGTAACTACGGTCATTACCTGGGTGGTAACTACGGTCTTTACCTGATTAGTAACTACGGTCTTTACCTGATTGGTAACTACGGTGTTTACCTGATTGGTAACTACGGTCTTTACCTGATCGGTAACTATGGTCTTTACCTGATCGGTAGCTCGTCTTTACCAGGAGTTGTAACTACGGTCTTTACCTTGAAGTGGTAACTATGGTCTTTACTTGATTGGTAACTACGGTCTTTACCTGATCGGTAACGACGGTCTTTACCTAGGTGGTATCTACGGTCTTCCTGGGTACTAACTACGGTCTTTACCTGATTGGTAACCACGGTTTTACCTGATCTGTAATTATGGTGTTTACTGATCGGTAACTACGGTTTTACCTGTGTGGTAACTGATGCTTTTCTGATTGGTAACTGCGGTCTTTACCGGATCCGGATTCTACGGTCTTTACCTAATTGGTAACCACGGTCTTTACCTGATCTGTAACTACATTTACCTGATGCTGTAACTATGAATTGTTTACCTGATCGGTAATATGGTCATTACCTATGTGGTAACTACGTTTTCTTTACCTGATTGGTAACTATTGTCTTTACCTGATTAGTAACTACGGCCCCTTACCTGATTGGTAACTAGGGTCTTTACCTGATTGGTAACTACGGTCTTTACCTGATCGGTAACTCGATCTTACCTGGGTGGTAACTACGGTCTTTACCTGGGGTGGTAACTATGGTCTTTACCTGATTTGTAACTACGGTCTTTACGTGATTGGTAACTATTTTGTTTACCTAATTGTGGTAACTACGGTTTTACCTGGGTGGTAACTACGGTGTTTACTTGATTGATAACTACAGTCTTTACACACCTGATTGGTAACTATGGTCATTGTATCTGATTGGTAACTATAGTCTTTACCTGATCAGTAACGACGGTCTTTAACTAGGTGGTATCTACGGTCTTTACATGGGTAGTAACTACGGTCTTTACCTGATTGGTAACTACCGTCTTTACCTGATTAGTAACTGGTTTTATCTGTTCGGTAACTTCGGTCTTTACCTGGCCGGTAACTGCAGTGTTGTTTACCTGTGTATTATCTACGGTTTTCACCTGATTGGTAACTACGGTCTTTACCTGATTGAAAGCTACGGTCTTTACCTGATCGGTAACTACGGTCTTTACCTCGAGTGGTAACTACGGTCTTTACCTCATTAGTAGCTTTTTTCTTTAACTGATTGGTAACTACGGTGTTTACCTGATTGGTAATTATAGTCTTTACCTGATTGGTTACTATGAACTGCTTGATTGGTAACTACGGTCTTTACCTGATTGGTAATTATGGTCTTTACCTGATTAGTTACTATCGTCTTTACCTGATTGGTAACAACAGTCTTTACCCGATTGGTAATTATGGTCTTTACCTGATTGGTTACTACTGGTCTTTACCTGATCGGTTACTACGGTCTTTACCTGATTGGTAATTATGGTCTTTACCTGATTGGTTACTATCGTCTTTACGTGATTGGTAACTACGGTCTTTACCTGATTGGTAACTACGGTCTTTACTTGTGTGGTAACTATGGTCTTTACATGGGTGGTAACAACGGTCTTTACCTGATTTGTAACTACGGTCTTTACCTGATCAGTAAGTACGGTCTTTTTATAGGTGGTAACTACGGTCTTTAACTGATTGGTAACTACTGTCTTTACCTGATTGGTTACTACCGTCTTTACCTGATTAGTAACTACGGTCATTACCTGATTGGTCATTATGATCTTTACCTGATGGGTAACTATGGTGTTTACCTGGGTGGTAACTACGGTCTTTACCTGATTTGTAACTACGGTCTTTACCTGATTGGTAACTACGGTCATTACCTGATTGGTCATTATGATCTTTACCTGATAGGTAACGACGGTCTTTACCTGGGTGGTATCTACGGTCTTTACCTGGGTGGTAACTACGCTCTTTGCCTGATTGGTAACTACCTTCTTTACCTGATTGGTAACTACTGTCTTTACCTGGGTGGTAACTACGGTCTTTTCCTGATTGGTATCTAAAGTCTTTACCTGATTGGTAGAGACTTTAGATACCAATCAGGAAAGACCATGAATTCCGTGATGGAACAGTAGTTACAATCGGAGTGAAGGTAGTTACCAATCAGGTAAAAAACGACAGATTACCACCAAACAAAAGACCGTAGATATACCCAGGTAAGACCGTCGTTACCCACATCAGGTAAAAGATCGCAATGACCAATCAGGTAATGACCATGGTTATAATCGGAAACAGTTACAAATCGGAGTAAGACCGTAGTTCACCCAGGCTCAAACACCATAGTTACCCGTCGGTAAGATCATAATGACCAATCAATTGTGTCGTAGTTACCAATCGGTAAAGAACAGTAATAACAATCAGGTAAGAGACAGTAGTTACCAATCAGTTAAAGACCGTAGTTATAAAAGATGTAATTGCCGGTCAGGCAAAGACAAGCAGTTAAATCAGGTAAAGATTGTTGTTACCGCAATGTAAGACCGCGGTTACCCACACAAGTAAAGACCGTAGTTTTCAATCAGGTAAGACCGTAGTTACCAATCACGTAAAAGACGATGGTAACCAATCAGGTAAAGACCATAATTACCAATCAGGTAAAGACCGTAGTAACCGATGTTAAAGACCGTAGTAATAATCAGGTAAGACCATAATTACAATCGGGTAAAGACTGTTGTTACCAATCAGGTAAGACGATAATGGCTAATCAGGTAAAGACCATATTACCAATCAGGTAAGACCACCGTAGTTAATCAAGTAAAGACCATAGTAACCAATCGAGTAAGAGACTATAATTACCAATGGTGAAAGCACCGTAGTTACCAATCCCGGTTAAAGAAAAAGTTACCAATGAGGTAGGGCCGTAGTTACCACCGGTGGAAACCGTAGTTCCGATCAGTGCGTTCAGCCAGTTTTAATCGGGTAAAGAACCGTAGTCCTAATCGGAACCGTAGATAACACCTGGTAAATACCGTAGTTACCGGCCGAGTAAGGGTGAAGTTACCGAACGGATAAAAACCATAGTTACCAATCAGGTAAAGAACGACAGTTACCAATCAGGCTAGCGAGATTATACCCATGTAAGGCCGTAGATGCCACCTAGTTGCCGTCGTTACCGATCAGGTAAGATCATAGTTACCAATCAGATAATGACCATAGTTACCAATCAGGTAAAAGAACTGTAGTCAATCAGAAATAAACGCCGTAATTCCACCAATTAAAAACCGTAGTTACCAATAGGTAACAAAATGATTACCAATCACGTAAAGACCGTAGTTACAAATCGGGTAAGAGATATGGTTACCACCCAGGTAGGGCCGTGGTGCTGGTAAGATCGAGTTACCGATCGGGTAAGGAGCCGTAGTTGAGTAAGCTGGTTACCAATCGGGTAGGCCATATTACTAATCGAGGTGGGAACCAATAGTTACCAATCCCAGTGCTTCCACATAGGTAATGACCATAGCTACCGATCAGGTAAAGCACCATGGCTGAGATCAGGTAAAAATCGTAGTTACGAATCAGGTAAAGACCTAGTTATAGTGGGTAAAGACCGTGGGAAATCCGATCCGGTAGAGATAGTAGTTACCGATCAGGAAAAGAGACCGTGAATTCCACGAAGTAAAAACCGTGGGTAAACACCATAATTACAGATCGGGTGAAGCCGTAGTTACCAGTAGGTAGAACCGTAGTTAGCTGCGGAAAGACCGTAGATACCACTAGGTAAAAGACCGTCGTTACCGATCAGGTGAACCGTGATTACAGAGACCATAGTTACCGCGAGGTAGGGCCGTGGTTACGGCCCTGGTAAAGAGATCGAGGTTACCGATCAGGTAAAGACCTAGTTACCGATCCGGGTAAAGACCGTAGTTACCAATCAGGTAAACTACCGTAGTTGCCAATCCCGGGTAAAGACCATGAATAATCAGAGTAAAGACCGCAGTTACAGGCTAATGACCGTGAATTACAATCAGAAAAGATATCTTTCCACTCAGGTAATGAACGTAGTTTCCAATCAGGTAAAGACCATAGTTATCGGTCAGGTAAACACCATAGTTATGAATCAGGTAAAGCCGTAGTTGCCACGTCGAGCAAGAGGCCGTAGTACCAATCGAAGTAGACAAGACCACCCGGGTAAGAAGTTGGGAACAGGTAAACACCATAGTTAAGTCGAAGTAAAAACTGTAGTTACCAATCAGCTAAGACCGTAGTTACCAGTCGAACAGGACCGTAGTTACCAATCAGGCGTAAAGACCGTTGATACACCCGGGTAGAACCGTAGTTACCGCCCGGGTAAAGACCGTATTACCACGATCGCCTTGGAAGTCGTAGTTACCAATCGGGTAATGACCATGGTGCACCAATCGAAATGAATACCGATGAGGAATGAACCGTAGTTCCAATCGGGTAAAGACCGTAGTTACAATCAATAAAGGCCCGTAGTTACCACCCTGGAAAGACCGTAGTTACCACCAGGTAAACATCAGATTACAGATCGAAATAAGATCATAGTTACCGATCCAGGTAAAGACAGTTACCAATCAGGTAAGGCTGTAGATACCACATAGGTAAGACGGTAGTTACCAATCCAGTTAAAGACCGTAGTTACCAGCAAGGTAAAGACCGTAGTTACCAATCAGGTAAAGACAGAATTTACCAATCCGGTAAGACCGTAGTTAACAATAAGGTTAAGACCATAGTTACTAACTGGGTAAAGACCGTAGTTACCGATCAGGTAAGACTTTAGCTACCAATCTAATTAAAGCCCGTAGTTACCAATCGAGTAAAATGAATTTACCACACAGGTAAAGACCGTACTTACCAATCAGGTAAAGACAGTAGTTGCAATCAGGTAAAGACCGTAGTTACTAATCAGGTAAAGATATAGGTACTAGTGGGAAAACGTAGATACCACTCAGGTAAAGACCGTAGTTGCAATCAGGTAAAGACTGTTTACCAATCAGGTAAAGACTATAGTTACTACTCAGGTAAAGACCGTAGTTACCACACGTTAAAGATCATAGTTACCAATCTGGAAAAGATTATAGTTTCCGATCGGTAAAGACCATAGTTATCAATCCGGGTAAGCCGTAGTTACCAATCAATTTAAAGACCATAGTTACCAATCGAAAGATGGCCTTACTAATCCGGTAAGGAGCTGTAGTTGCCGATCAGGTAGATTGTAGATACCAATCAGGTAAAGACCGTAGTTGTCAGAGCACGTAAAGACCATAGTTACCATTCAGGTGAGACCGTAGTTACAATCAGGTAAAGACCATGGTTACCAATCAAGTAAAGACTGTAGGAACACCTAGGTAAAGACCATAGTTACCGATCGAGTAGGAACCCGTAGTTACTAATCAGAGTACAAGACCATAGTTACCATTGAGGTAAAGACCGTAGCTACTAATCAGGTAAAGACCTTAGTTAACAATCAGGTAAAGACCATAGTTGCCAATCAGGTAAAGACCGTAGTAACTACCCGTAAAGACCGTAGTTACCAATCAGATAAAGACCGTAGTTGCCGTTCGGAGTAGGGCCATAGTTACCAATTAGGTAAAGACCGTTGTTACCAATCGTGTAAAAAACCGTAGTTACCGCAGGTAAAGACCGTAGTTACCGATCAGGTAAACACCATAGTTACAGATCAGGTAAAAACCGTGGTTACCAATCAGCTAAAGACCGTAATTACAGTTACCAATCAGTAAAGACCTTTTCAATCAGGTAAAACCTTATTACCAAGGTAAAGACTAGCCCCCAAACAGGTAAGACCGAGTTACAATCGGAAAGACCGTAGTTCCATCGGGTAAAACCCAGTTACATCAGGAAAAGCCGGTTCCCATCAGGTAAAAAACTAGTTACCAATCAGGTAAGACCGTAGTTACATAGAAAAAGACCTATTACCTTTAGGTAAAACCTATTTCAATCGGTAAAGAGTTCGATCAGGTAAAGACCGTGTTACCAATAGGTAAGACCGTAGTTCGGATCCGTAAAGCCGAGTTACCATCGGGAAAAGAATAGTTACCAACGGTAAAACCGTAGTTACCGATCGGGTAAAACTATTCCCTTTCAGGAAAAAACCGTGTTACAAATCAGGTAAAACCGTAGTTACCCAAAAAGAAAGACCGTTTTCCCAAACATAAAGACCGTGTTACCAATCAGGTAAAGCCGTAGTTCCCCCTAGGTAAAGACCATTTTCCCTCCAAGTAAAGACGATTCCCATCGGAAAAGGCGAGTTACCAATCAGGAAGACCTATTACCGTTTTGGTAAAGACCGTAGTTCCCTTTAGGTAAAACCTAGACAATCAGGTAAAGACCGTAGTTACCAATCAAGTAAAGACCGTAGTTACCAATCAGGTAAAGACCGTATTTCCAATCAAGTAAAGCCCGAATTTACCAATCAGGTAAAGACCGTGTTACCAATCAGGTAAAGACCGTAGGAGGACCAGAGAAATCATCGTATGGGAAAAACTTTTAAAAGAGTTGATTCAGTGACACTAAAGTGTAGCAACCCTTTACATAAAAGACTGAGACGAATTTGGGAGAAAACTCAAAAGATAATTGTTCTGTTTTGGATATCTTTGTTTTTTGTTAGTCTTATGTCATTCCCGGATTTATAGATTTGAAGATGTGTATGAACAGTAGTTGTAAGGTACGGGAAACTCAGGGGGTTTTTGGGATTCCAATCGGGACATCGGGGGCCTAAAATTCGAGTTACCATTCAAATAGCTTGCTTTTGTTGTGATAATTTTCTTGAGGTGGATAAAAAGTTATCATGCCGCTAAACCTTTTTTTCCCTTTTGTCTTCCTGTCTCCCACAACATTATTTCCCCTTGTTCTATTCGACTATACCCTTACCCCCCTTTTCTTATAATCCATATTATCGCCTAACTAAAACGGGTTTTTTCCTTATACACAGTTTTTTGAGGTTAAAATCTTGGGTAATTTTAAAAAATGAGTTGAATAAACCTACGAGTGAGGAGGGTTTTGGAAAAAATCTCCCCAGGATGCGCTGGTAGGCCTACTGAAGTACTCCTTTATTCTTTTGTTCTTATGTTTACCATTTAGTTCTCTCATAGCATTTTATTTTCCCTCCCTTAAAAAAACTTTTTACTTTTTCTAACACCTTTCAGTCTTCCTATTTCACCTCCTCTTCCTCGCTTTTAAAATTAAATATCACATTTCTTAAATTAAATTAACATGCAATTTTTTTTTAAACACTTCTTCAGTTAATGTTACTGCTTATTCTTCAACCTTTATTCTTCGGTTTACAGATTTACAAGGAGAGGCATATTATTGAGCGAGACAGACCAAGATAAAACCGATAAACAGAAAAGGGGATCGTATAGAGATGAGCAAACTTCCCTACCACTGTCACTTACCATTTATCTGCAGCAGTGTCGCTACAAGAAGAAAATGTTTATAGTTCCGATGCTCCATACTGAGGTCTTCAGTAACTCATTAACTACAGTTCTGCTCTCAACGCAAAATAAAATTTTGGGGGGACAGTAATTTTAATAATTCACAAATATTATGATCAACGGTGGACCTCCACCTGGCATTACAAACTGTGATGGGTGTTGAAACTAACAGGTGAGCTGACATTTTGCAACACTGTAGTTTACATTGACCCAAGAACTGTGTGTTGGGCTCAACAGGTGGACGGGACACTTGAAACACTATATTTTAAGGGGGCTCAAATTACTACTTTATATTGGGCTCAACGGGTAGTCCCAATCCAACACTATGGTTAAAAGGACCCGTTTTTTAAATTTTTGGGCTCAACAGGGGACCCCACACCTAGAACACATTAATTAACAAGGTCAAGTGACTGAACTGAGTGTTGAGCATAACTGGTGAGTGTCAGACTCGGGGGTTGTTGGGTGTTTGATATCCGACCATAACTTCACTCACCCCCCTGCAGAGGATCCTAATTTACTCCCCCCTGGAGGGACCCTTTCCACTGACACCCATGAAGAATATCAGTATTAAAAAAGTGCACAAGTGTTTCAAATGCAGAAATAATATTTTCTATTACAAAAAGGGTGTTTGGGGTACAGCGTGACATGAAGGCGCCTCCTCATCTGAGCTGTCCCACACCTGTTAATTACCATCACGGTCTTCACTAACTACTTTCATTAAGTGGAGAATAAAAAAACAAAGCTAAAAAAAAGTATTTAGAAACGTGCACTATTACCGTGTTTTTGGAAAAAATTTAAATAAACACAAAACATAATTTTAAGTCTTGATAATTATCCAATTTTTTTAAAATTTCCCAGCGAGAGTATCACTAGGGCGTTCACCCCGGCGGAACTCGCCTGGCTGTTTTTAAACAACGGCCCCCACCAGCGACTGCCGCCCCAACTGAATTCCAGGCTCAACCTTCCCTTTTCCAGCCTCAATGTTCCCATTCCAGCCAAACCCCGCAGACATCAGCGGGCCCTCAGTCCCTCGCATTTGTGAGTGCCAGATAACGCAACTACCAGCTCGGAAAGTACACGAAAAAGATTGCAGTTCCAAACTTCGCACAAAAAATTTCAATAGTCTAGAATGTTTTTTTTGAAATAAAATATTTCTTCAATACTTTTCTGTGTTTTTTTTTTATTTTTTATTGGAATAGTAAATACAATATTAGCTGCAAAAAGTTTCTAATACATTACGCTAATATGAATGATCAAGTAACCCAAAACCAGGATCCCGTTCACATCAGTCTGCTCATGAGGAAGTAAAAAGGGAATATTGCATGATCACTGTCCTTCATGCCCGGGCCTACATGAAACCCTGTTTGATGCTTCGACTGCTATGTAGACAGAAATGTGAGGGTAGAGAGTTTCCAGTCATGGTAGTGATGTGGGGGAAACGCTGCCCTGTCAGGTGGAAAGGTAAAAAAAATACCACCCTGCTATATTGTGATCATGGGGGAAAAGACCCCCCTTTTGCCTTTGTGGTAGGAGGGGGGAAAACCCCCCCTGCTATACTTGTGGTCATGGGGGAAGGGAAGACCACTCTACTGTTTTGTGGTCATGTGAGGGAGACCACCCTCTGTGCTTGTGGTCATGTAGGGAGGACCCACACTGCTGTGTTTGTGATCATGTGAGGGAGAGACCACACTGCTGTGCTTGTGGTCGGGTGGGGGAGACCCCCTGTTGTGCTTGTGGTCATGTGGGGGAGAACCACACTACGGGTTTTGTGGTCATGTGGGGGGGAGAGACCCCCTGCTGTGCTGGGGTCATGTGGGGGGAGAGACCCCCTACTGTGTTTGTGGTCATGTGGGGGAGAGACCATGATGGTGAGGGAAACCAATGATGGTGGTGATATTAAAGGGGTCATAGTGGTTGTGTTGGAAAAAAGAGACATTGGTATGAGGGAAAGAAATTGCCATGATGGGTGATGAGCTAGATGGTGTTTAAAAATGCCTTTGTTGAGGATATGTGAAGGAGAAAAAGGGCCATGGTTTTTGTCATATGAGGGGGAGGCCGTATTGGTGGTGTAAAGAGAGAAGCTATGATGCTGGTGATGTGAGGGGTGGCAAAATGATTTTGGTAATGAGAGAATAGGCCATGATGGGGAGAATGTAAGGGAAAAAGTTATGCTGGGGGAATGGGGGAGGCCATGATGTTTTGATATGGGAAAAGACCATAATGGTGACAAAAAAAGAGGCCATGATAATGGTGATGTGAAGACTCCCTGATGGTGGCGTTTTGAGGAAGATGCTATTTGGTGATGATTTGAGGGGGGGCCAAAAGGGTGATGATGCGGAGGACCATGATGGTAGTGATACGGGGGAAGAGGCCATGATGATGGTGAGTGAGAGAGAGGGACACAATGGTGGCAATCTGGGGGAAGCCCATAATGTTGGGGATTTTGGGGAGAGAACATAATGTTGGGGATGTGTGGGAGAGAACATAATGTTGGGGATGGGAAGAACATAATGTTGGGGATGTGGGAGAAACATAATGTTGGGATGTGTGGGAAGCATAATGTTATGGATGTGGGAAAACATAATGGGGTAATGTAAAAAAAAGGACATGATATAGGGGGGTGAGGAAGGGGCCATGGTATAGCGATGCGGGGCGGAAACATGATGATGGTATGGGCGATGCGAGGGCGGCAACATGATGGGTATAGGATGCGAGGCGGCAACTGATGAGGATAGCGATGTTTGGGACCCCAGAATGGGCCCCAAATATATATATTTATATGTGATTGATGTTATTTTTTTTCTATAATTTTATATTGCTGATATTCTCGAAAATAGCTAATCTTAATATCTTGCTTTATATTATTATTTGACCTATTTGATTATTTTTGACATTATTTGACTTAGCTTTTTAAAGGTAGGATTTAACATTATATTTTTATGTTTGTAGTAGCTGCCTTGGAGTTGGCAAACCCGTTTATGACACTAGGCTTGTTATACTGTCGGCGTCTGTTGCTGGGAAGTCCCTGATTCCACCTGAGGTGGGGGGCGCTGCCCTTCCTCAGACACTACGCAGCTGGACATGGACTTCTGTTTTCCCCCCTAACCTATACCACTAACTTTTCTAGTTAAAGCTCCGTCCACTGCAGTTGCCAGTGGACGGAGCCCCTCTCTCCAGTCTCGAACAACACCTCTCTCCAGTCTCTGCTTGTTTCTGAAAAAATTTTGTTTTGAAGCTTGTAGAGAGAAGCCTATATTTTTCCTCTCGGGGCTTTCTCGTTATGTCAAAATACAACAACCCTCCTTGTTTCCCGCTGAGTTGTTGAGTAATGACTTGGGGGAATATGTTTTTCGTGATTCTCTGGGCCCCGGATCACTGCCCGACAACTTCCCCATATCAACCTGTCAAAACCAACGATGTTAAATTCTAACTCCCCACGATTTAATCAAGGATCAGTTTGTTATCAGTCTTTGGAAAGACTGAGAGATATAGCAGTTACTGAGAGGAACAAAAGGGTCTCGATAATTGTTTTTTTATAGTAAAGGGGGTACTAAGATAGAAAAATACGTCAGTTGACGGGTACAGTGTTCTAACAGTCAAGCATCTTGTTGTTTTTCCCTTACATTTCGTGGCAAGCTCTTGATTTTCTCCAATATATGGGGGGACATTTGGGTGTCAGGAAGACATTTGGGAAACTGGCCTTTCTCTTGGCCGGAATGAGGGGCACTGTTGCTGATCTGTGCTCGCTCCATCTGTCAGGTGACAGGCAAACCAGCTCACCGCCTCCACCTCCTATCTCCAATAATTTTAAATGGTGATCCATTCTCACGTCTTATAATAGATTGTGTTGGTCCTCTGCCTAGAACCAAGTTGGGAACCAATACCTGTTTTCAATAATGGACGC
>WNWK01042143.1:0-16118 GCA_009830355.1 Cherax destructor | reverse complement strand
ATGAAAAAGTTTGGGGTTTTTGGGGTATGACAGTGTTGTCATGTTTTTAAAACAGTGTTGTTTATGTTGTTGATATGACGGTTTGGGGGGCGTTTTGATTTTAAGGGGTTGCCGTTTTTGATATGCCCGTGTTGCTCATGTTGTTGATATGACATGTTGCCATGTTGTTGATATGACATGTTGCTCATGTTTTTTTTTTGACAGGTTGCCTATGTTGTTTTTATGACAGTGTTGCTCATGTTGTTGAAAAGGACAGTGTTGCTCAGGGGGTTTTTGATACCCCCGGGGTTGCTCATGTTTTTATGGACAGTTTTGGGGCTCATGTTGTTGATGGGAAGTGTTGTGATGTTGGGTTTGGATATGACATTTGTTTGTCGGGTTTGGGGTGATATGACAGTGTTTTTGGATGTTGGTTTTGACAGTTTTGGGTCATGGGGTTTACAGTGTTGTCTGTTTGTTTTTTATAATTTTGTATGTTTTTGATAAATGTTGCTCATGTTCGTGAAAATAATGTTCTTATGGTTGATAAAAAAGGTTTATGGTGTTGATATGACAGTGTTGCTCATGGTGTTTGATAAAGTGTTTTTGTTGTTTGACAGTGTTGCCTTTTGATATGACAGTGTTGTCATGTTGTTGATATGACAGTGTTGTTTTTTGGGGATATGACAGTGTTGTCTGTTATTGAAAAGACAGTGTTGCTCATGGTATTGATAGACAGGTTTTTCTTTTTGTTGTAGGGCAGTGTTGTGCATGGGGAGGGGGTTTGCTCATGTTGTTTGATATAAAGGGTTTTGGGCTCATGTTGGAAAAAAAATTGGGGAGTTGTTGATAATGACAGTGTTGCCGGGTTGTTGATATGACCGTTTGCTCATGTTGTTGATATGACATTTTCTGGGGATTTTACTTTGGTTGCTCATGTTTTTTTTTGGACAGTTTTTGGGTTTTGTTGATATGACCGTGTTGCTCATGTTGTTGATATGACAGTGTTGGCTTTTGGGTTGAAAAAGACAGGTTGTGCATGTTGAGAATAAAACAGTGTTGCTCTGTTGTTGATATGACAGTGTTGCTCATGTTGTTGAAAAAAAATAGGGGATATGACCGTGTTTTTTTGGAAAAAATGTTGCGCATGTTGTTGAAAAGGAAGTGTTGTCATGTTGTTGATATGACAGTGTTGCCAGTTTTTTATATGACCGTGTTGCCTTTTGGGGATATGACAGTGTTGCTCATGTTGTTGAAAAAAAAGTGGGGGTCAGTTGTTGATATGACAGTTTTGGGCGATGTTTGAAAATGACCGTGTTGCTCATGTTGTTGATAGACAGTGTTGCGCGGTTGATAAAAGGTGTTGTCGGGTTGATAAATTTTTGGTTGAAAATGCCCCGGGTTCTCATGTTTTGATAACTTTTGCTTTGGGTTGCCCCTTCCTCCGTCACCTGGGCCCCCCCCCAATCCCCCCCCCCAACACCCACCCACCCCCCCCCCACCCCCCCCCTTCCCCCCCTTCCCCCAGTGAGCCCCCACGCCCAACACGGGGTCAAAAAAAACTGAATTTTTTTCTGATTTTTTTTTTTCCCCCTCCCACCCCCCCCTCCTCCCATTCCCCCCCCTTTCCTCCCATTCCTCCTGCTCCCCCCGCCACCGGGGGGGGAAAAATTTTTTGATCACCACCAGGGGGTTTCTGGCCCCCCCCGGAGCGGGCCCCAAAAGGCCAGTCTGCGCTGTTCATAACCCTTTTTTTTTTTTTTGCTTATGTCTTCGATGGTACTGACGTAAAAACTGACGTGATAGTAATTTATAGATAAAATTTTTGGGTTTTGGGAGGCTTTTGGGCCAGTGAATGCAGTGCTTTTCCCCTTTTTGGGATGTTTTTTGGGGACCTGATCTTTCCCATGATTGACCTGACTCTTTGGGGGTTTTTGGACCTGATTTTTTCAGTGACCGGGTTTTTTAAAAAAGGGGGGCCAGAAAAGAAAGGAGGACATCTATGACCTTTTTTCCCACTGGTCAACTCCCCGGGTGTGACCTACTTCCGGGGGGGTTCCCCCTACCAGTGACACTGTCTTGGTCTGCTACTCGTCCCCACCGAGGTATATAAGGGACCAGCCTTCCGCCGGCTCAGATCCAAAAAGATTTTGGGGTTTAACCACCTCCAAGACTGAGGGGCCGCCCCACTTTTTATAAACCCAAACATTATGCCCTTTTTTAAATTTTTTTATAAACCCCCGGGGGGAAACGTCTACAAAAAAGATCCCCAAAGGAAACATGATAGTTCCCCTTGGGGGGAAAAACTTTTTTTTTCCCTTTTTACATGTGTTTTGTTGACATGTGTTTCTTTTTGACTTTGGTTTTGGAAATAAATGGAAAAATTTTACAACGGAAAAAAAAAAAGGGAACAGGGTTTTTCCCCCGGGGGTTTATCAAAGAAAAACCCCCAAAAAAGAGAACAGGGGGTTTTAGGGGAAAATGATGAAAATTTTAAAAAAGTGTGATATTTAAAAAAATGTGTGATTTAAAGGACCTGCAGTGTTCCATTTTTTAGTTCTAGGGGGGATGTTTTAAGAAGTTTTAAAAGGTTAGCTATGTTGTAGAACCAACCCCGCCAAGAAACTTCTTCAACGCTATCCCACCTGAACTCAAGAATGGACACTGACCCCCTTGCCACAATGTTTTTAACTATCACAATACTTTAAGACTGTCACATGCTTTTTTCCCCCTTTCCCGTTTTCCCCACCTGACTAAAATTTATATACCCCCATGTTGCTCATTTTCCAGGAGATCTTTTGGGACTAAAAGCCAGGGTGGGCAAAATTTTTGTAAAAAAGGATCAATTTCGTTATTTTTTATTTTTCCACATGTGTTTTTTTTAAATTTTTTTCCCCTGTTGAATGTGTTTCCTGTTGACATGTTTTGTGGGGGGGGGAGACCCCTTGGGCAATGAATATAAAGGGGGGGAATTTTTTTGGGGATGTTGGAAATCTCTCAGACCCGGGTTTTTTCCCAAAAAACAGATTTACCACGATATCACTGATTGAGTCCATAAACCCAATATTTTCTGTTTATTTTTGTTTTTGTTCTTGATTCACCGGTACCTCCCCCCTCCCCCTTTTTTTCCCGATGGTGACCCAGCCTTGGCTCCCTTTTCCCCCGGGGGGTCTGAGACCCCGTTTTATGGAGGGGCGGGGACTCCCCCTCTTCCAAACCCAACCCTCCCCCTTTATTTTGATGTGAAGGGGAAATTTCCCAAAAAAAAAATTTGACACAGAAAAGATTTTCAAGAAAAGGGGAGGTAAAGAATTTTTCCCCCCCCAGCTTGAGAATTGTTAAAGTGGTGGACGGAAACCAGTGGAAGGTCTCGGCAGATGACAAAAAACCAGCTGTGGGGGGTCAAAAAGAAAACCCCGGGCAGGGGAAAAAATTGTCCTGTTTCCCCGACCAACCCACCCTAACTTTTTAATTTTAAAAAAAAAATCAGTTTCTTGGTCAAGGGGACTCTGGAAAAGGGGGTCAAAATCTAGGATAATTCCCCCCTTTTTAAAGTAAATGTATTTATCTTGGCAAGTTTTGGTTTGGGGTTTCTGATAGAGTCGACCACCCAAGGGGTTTCACCTCAACATTATTGTAGACGGGTGTTGTTTTGATAGTCACAATACACGTGGTTTAAAAAGGGACCAAACAAACAAAGGGCATGAAGTGGGGGAAAAACCAAAAAATCCTGGGGAACCCCAAAACCCAAAAGGGACACAAAAAACATGGGGAAAAAGAAAGGGGGAAATTTCAGCAGGCCTGTTGGCCCCTACTAGGGCTGTCCTTCAAAACCAAAAACCCCCCCTTTTTTTTTTTTATAGACACCAAAAAAAAAAGAGGTCAAGGGGAAAGGGGTTTTTGGTCCCCAGCAGTGCTGCGGGGGCCCCAGCAGTGCGCGGGGGAGGTCCCCGCAGTGCCGGGGAGGCCAAAAAAGGGGGCCGGGGGGGCCCCCGCAGGCCTGGTCTCTAGCAGTGCTGCGGGAGGGGCCCCAATGCCGGGAGGCTTTTTGCAGGGGGGGGGAGGGGCCCTGCTGCGGGGAGGTCTCAGCAGGGAGCGGGTAGGCCTAGCAGTGCTGCGGGGGGGTTTTAGGGGGTGGGGCGGGGTAGGGCCCCCGCAGTGCTGCGGGGGGGCCCCCCGTGCTGCGGGGGGAGGCCCCGGCAGTGCCGGGGTAGGTCTCAGCATGCTGGGGGTAGGTCTCAGCAGTGCCGGGGAGGTCCAGGGGTGTTCGGAAGAGTCTGGGGGGCCACGGGCGGGGGAAGGTCCAGCAGGCTGCGGGTAGGTCCACAGTGCGGGGGAGGCCTCACAGTGCCGGGAGGTCTCACAGTTTTGCAGGGGGGCCCCCAGCAGTGCTGGGGGGGCCCCCAGCAGGCTGGGGGGGCCCCCACAGTGCGGGGGAGGCCCCCAGCAGTGCCGGGGGGTTTTTAGCAGTGCTGGGGGAGGCTTCAGCAGTTGGGGTCCCGGGGGTCCCGCGGGCAGGTCCAGCAGTGGGGGGGGGCCGGGGCAGTGCTGGGGAGGTCTCAGCAGTGCTGCGGGAGGTCTCAGCAGTGCTTGGGTGGGGCCCCAGCAGTGCGGGGGGTTTTTTAGCAGTGCTGCGGGGAGGCCTCATCCCGGGGGAGGCCCCAGCAGGCTGGGGGGGTCTCTGCAGTGCTGTGGGGGGGGGGGCCTCACGGGGCCCGGGGGGGCCCCAGCGGTCCCGCGCCCCCCTTAGCAGGGGCGGGAGGCCCCCATCAGTGCTGGGGGGGGCCCCTCAGCAGTCCCTTGGGGGGGCTCAGCAGTGCGGGTCCCCCCCAGCAGTGCTGCAGGTCTCAGGTGCTGCGAGGAGGCCCTCATCACCCCCCGGGGTAGGTCTCTAGCAGTCCCGGGGGAGGCTTCTAGCAGTGCTGGGGGGAGGTCTCTTTTAAGGTGGGTAGGTCTTAGAAAAGGGGGGGGGTAGGTCCTTGTAGACAGCCTGATTTTGGGCATAGACAGCCATGCTGTCTGCCAGTGAGTTCATTTTCGGCCATTTTAGTTTCCTTTTTTCCCCCGGGGGGCAAGCCTGGGGGGTACCCACGTCTACCAGACTCCCCGGGGGCCCCCACTTTTCACTTGGCGCCCAAACTTCACTCGGGTCAATAGACCTCCCCTCTCCTCTCGGGGGGGGGCATGGCCCTGGTCCAGGGCCCGAACCCCCTGTTACCCGCACCTTTATTACAAATAAAGAAAAACCCCTCGAAGCCTTATTTTCAACCCCCCCTTTTCCAAGAAACGCCAACTAAGCGGCGTTATAAATGGTGACAGTGGTCCCCGCAGCTGATGCCCCCGGGGGGGGAAGAGAATGAATTTTTTTTTCAATTCATCAGCCCACAAGAAGCATCCGTCTTCAACGAGATCCGATGTCGTTTCCGAAATCTCAGCATCCAGACACAGGTACATGCAGGATTCAGGCCGAAATTTGTCCCCCCTCCGAGAAATGGCGTCACTTTTTTCCGCCACAGCGTCCCATGCTGTTTCTCAGTCACGTCCCCAGCCTTCCAGCATGTTCGGGGTTGTTTTCCAGCTCAGCCCCGCTATTTCAAAAATTTCCAGAGGTGAGTTAGGGGATTTAAAAGCCCCCAGGGGGGGTCCCCCCTTTTGGGGGTAGGGTGAGAGTAGGAAGCGGCCGGGGTCCTTGTCTCCCCCCCCCGCTCCCCCTTTTTTTAACGCCGCCACACACCATACACCACCACTGCCCCCCCCCTCTATGCTTTTTTTGGGGTTTCCCGGAATTCCCCCCGGGGTTATCCGAGTGTCGAGGCCACTGAAGCCACGTGACCAGGGGGGTCTGCCCCCAATCAACCCATGACGTCCCCAAACCGGGCCCGCTGACGTCACGATGCTGCCGCCCCACGACGTCACTCCACTGATGCCCCCGGGGATGCCCCCCGCATCCATCATCATGTTTACTCCAGAACGTCACCTGCGACGTCACCCACGATGTTCCTGACGTTCCCTTTCGACGTCTGCTGAATTGGGGTTCCAAAACCTTCCCCCCCTATGTTCCCCATGCTGTAAATTTTTTACCTTTTTTTTATTTTCTTTTTTCCCAGAAGTTTGAGAGAGGATAAAGTCGGTTTTATTAATTATTCCTCTCAGTTTGTTCCATGTTCTGTATTTCTTATGGGGTTTTTATACAGAAAAACGTCATTTGCTAGTAAGCCCTGTTTTTCCAAATGTGAGTATGTGTGCAGTTTCTCGTGTGTCCTATGTAGACCGGTGTTACTTTTTCCCCCGTTTAAAAAACCCCCCCCGCGCGCTTGGGCAGCTGACATTTGTCGTCCGGGTCAGTTACGAGCGTTCGAGCGCCCCCTACAGAAAGCTTTTGCCCCCCGCCCGAGATGCCCCCTTTTTTTTAATCGTACCCCCCGGGGGGGGTTCCCCCCATCGAGACCGTTCCATTCCCCCTTTTGACCGTCAAACCCGTTATTGCAGATGACCAGTCTGGGGGCGCTTAATGCCCCCGCTGTCTTTTCCCTCGAGAGATGACACTCGTCAAGCCGCAGTTGCCTGTTTTGGGGGGGGGCGGGCCCCGTCACAGCTTCAGTGGGGCAGCCCCAAAAAAGTTGGGTTTTTTTTTTACTGCCCGCCCACCACCCCAGTATGGTATGTTGTTACGACCCCCCCGATGTTTTTGGGGGCGTCCCTTTCCGACTCACCCACACTCGCCAGCAGCACCCCCCCAGGACAGTACCAGTCGAGGAATGTCCTCCTGAGTCCCCGTCCCCTCCTGTTGCGACTACGACGACGCCTCACTGAGGGCACCAAAAGGGTTTTGCCACAGGTTTAGGAACCCTGAGCGACTACTACGATGTCTGTTCAATCCCAGAGGAGATCGCATTTACGCTGTCTCCCTGGGAAGTGTCCAGACGCAGGAAGGGTGCAGTGCTGCCCCGAGCTCACTGCCTTAGACCACGAAGCCCCCTTTTTTTTTTTCCCTTTTGGGGGAATTTTTTTTTTTTTATGTCCATATGTTTTTTTTTTATTTTTTTTTTTTTTTCTGTGACCTTTTTTTTGGAGAGAAAACCCTAGTTTTTTTATTTCGGGTGGGTCGACCGGGGGAGGGGACCGAGCGATGTAGACAGCCTGTTTTCCCTAGACAGCCATGCTGTCTGCCAGCTGAGTTCATATTTCGTGCCATGCTAGTTTCCATAGACCCCCCAGAGGGCAAGCCCCAGGCACCCAGTCACCAGACCCCCCCGGCCCACCTCACTTGGCGCCCAAACTTCATAGTCAATAGACCTCTCCTCTCCCTCGCAGGGGGCGGGCCCCCGGTCCATGGCCACAGACACGCAGCCTGTTACCCGCACCTTTTGGGAAGAACCCTTCCGAAGCCTTATTTTCAACCATTTCCAAGAAACGCCAACAAAGGGGGGTTATATCTAGCAGTGCTGGGTAGGCTCTAGCAGTGCTGGGGGGTAGGTCTCTAGCAGTGCGGGGTTTGGGGGGCCCCCTAGCAGGCTGGTTCAGCAGTGCTGGGGGGGGCCCCCAGCAGTGCGGGGTGGGGAGGTCTCATCAGTGCTGCGGGGGGGCCCCAGCAGGCTGGGGGGTTCCTAGCAGTGCTGCGGGGAGGTCTCAGCAGTGCTGGGGGGTAGGTCTCTAGAGTGCTGGGGGTAGGCCCCCTAGCAGTGCTGGGGGGGGCCCAGCAGTCCCGGGGGGTGGGCCTCTAGCGGGCCGGGGGGAGGCCCTCTACTCCCGGGGGTGGGCCCCCAGCAGTCCCTGGGTAGGCCCCAGCAGCCGGGAGGCCCAGTGCGGGGGGTAGCCTCGGGGGGGCGGGGGGCCCCTAGCAGTGCTGGGGGTCCCCCCGGGGGGGCCCGGGAGCCCCAGTGCTGCGGGGAGGTCTCTATAAAAGTGCTGCGGGTAGGCCCTAGCAGTGCTGGGGGTAGGCCTAGCGGGTGCTGCGGGGGGCCTCAGCAGTGCTGCGGGGTAGGTCTCTATCAGTGCTGGGGGGGTAGGTCTCAGCAGTCCCGGGGGGGTAGGTCTCACAGTGCGGGTGGGCCCTAGAAGGCGGGGGTAGGTCTCTAGCAGTGCGGGGGTAGGCCCTGGCAGTCCCCGGGGGGGTGGTCTCTAGCAGTGCTGCGGGGTAGGTCTCATCAGTGCTGGGGTGGGTCTCTAGCAGTGCTGGGGGGTAGGCCCTGGTGCGGGGGGGGTCTCAGCAGTCCCGTGGGGTGGCCCCAGCAGTGCTGGGGGGGGGCCCCCAGCAGTGCTGTGGGGAGGCCTCAGCAGTCCGGTGGGAGGCCCTAGCATTTGGGTAGGTCTCAGGTCCCTGTGGGGGGGCTCAGCAGTGCTGGGGGGGGGCCCCAGAGTCCCTGGGGGTGGTCCCATCAGTGCCGGGTAGGTCTCAGCAGTGCTGGGGGTAGGCCTAGCAGTGCTGGGGGGGTAGGCCCTCAGGGTGCTGGGGGGTGGGCCCTTCAGCAGTGCTGCAGGTCTCACAGTGCTGCGGGTAGGTCCTCGGGCAGTGCTGTGGGGTAGGTCTCTAGCAGTGCTGGGGGTAGGTCTCAGCAGTGCTGGTGGGAGGTCTCAGCAGTGCTGGGGGTATCAGCAGTGCTGGGGGGGGGCCCCCAGCAGTGCTGGGGTTAAGGCCCCAGTGCCGGGGTATCTCAGCACCCCCGGGGGGGTGGGCCCCCAAAAGGCTGCGGGGTAGGTCTCAACAGGGGCTGGGGTTAAAAGGTCTCTAGCAGTGCTGGGGGGGGGGCCCCAGCAGGGGGTGGGCAGGCCCCAGCACCCCCGCGGGAGGGCCCCCCAGCGGGTGCTGCGGGTTAAGGTCTCAGCGGGGCCTGGGCAGGCCCTAGCAGGCGCGGGGGGCCCTAGAAAGTGCGGGGGTGGTCCCAGCAGTGCTGGGGTAGGTCCTAGCAGGGGGGGGTGGGGGTCTCAGCAGTGCTGGGGAGGCCTCAGCAGTGCTGGGGGCAGGCCTCAGCAGTGCTGGGGGGGGGGTCTCAAAAGCAGTGCTGGTGGGTAGGTCTCAGCAGTGCTGGGGGGTAGGTCTCTAGCAGTGCTGCGGGGTAGGTCCTAGCAGTCCCGCGGGGGTAGGCCTCAGCAGTGCCGGGGAGGTCCCCCAGCATCCCGCGGGGAAGGTCTTTTAGCAGTGCGGGGGGTAGGCCCCCCAGCAGTGCTGGGGGGTAGGTCTCAGCAGTGCTGCGGGTTAAGGTCTCTAGCAGTGCGGGGGGGGTAGGCCTCTAGCAGTGCTGGGGGTAGGCCTAGCAGTGCTGGGGGGGGGTTTGGGGGCCCCTGAAGGGAGGTCTCACAGTGCTGCGGGGGCCCAGCAGGCTGGGGTGGGCCTCAGGGTTTTTGGGGAAGGCCTCTAACACCACTGCTAGAGGCCTCACCATTTGGGACTAAGCTTGCGTGACCACGTATACATCCCATTTGACTACAGAATGCCCCACGGGCGAAACGTCTCGGTAAAGTTTTCCTTAAATTGAAGATTAAGATTCGAACAGGGGAGGCCCCTACTGAGGCGAAACGTCCTTTAAAAAAATGATACCCAACTGTTGCAAGTGTCTTAATCTTCATCTTTAAAATTTTTCCGTTTTCAACAACTCCCCCGGGTTTTTATCGTCTGTTTATTCTTCTTCCCCCCTCCCCTCCCTTCCTTCTCCCCCCCCTCTTTTCCCTTTCCCCCTCCCTTCCCTTCCACCTCCTCCCCCTTCCCCTTTCCCTTCCCCTCCATCAACGTGTTGATGAGATAAGCCATGTGGCAGGGTTTTAAGGTCTTGGCAACAAGAGACTCAGATGAGAGTCCTTCACTGTCGTCATGGGTTTTCATCCACTGTCGTCATGGGCCGTCATTCCTTGGGCTCTTCTATCAGAACTCCTGACAGACGATCCTCATACATAAGAACATAAAAAAGGAACACTGCAGCAGGCCTGTTCCCATAAAAGGCAAGTCCTTCACATTCCATCCCACTAACAGAATATTTGTTCAACTCCCAAATTTTTAATGCTACGCATTGATAAATTTTTTTGAAAAAACCCCCAAAAACCCAAACCCCCTCCTATGAATTTTTCCAACCTAAATTTGAAACTACCCAAGGTCCTAGCTTCAATAACCCTACTAGGCAGACTGTTCCACTCATCAACTACCCTTTTTTCCAAACCAATATTTCCTTATCCTTTTTTAAATCTAAACTTATCTAATTTGAATCCATTGTTGCGAGTTTCTTTGGGGGGATATTCTCAAGTTAAACCCCCTTTTTTAAAACCCCATTTTCCACTTTATTCCCCATCATGTCTCCTCATTCTACGTCTTACAAGTGAATGTAATTTAAAGGGGCTTTAATCTTTTTTCTTGGGAAAATTTATAATGCTATGAATTAATTTAATATTTCGCTGAATGTTTTCTTGGGAAATTTAAATCCATTCTGTAATATGGAGACCAGAATGAGTTTTGGGAATCTAGGTGAGGCCTTCCCAACGATGTATAAAGCTGTAATATAACCTCTGGACTTCTGTTGCTTACACTTTGTAAAGGGTGGGCGGCCCCCAAAAAGGGAAGCAGAGAGGGCAAAAGGGGGGGTTAAAAATGAGTGGGGATCTGAAACAAGTGGTGTTCCACGGGGATCATTTTGGGGCCCGTTGTTGTTTATAAATATATCAATGACCCGATGGGGGAAAATTACTAGTAAAAAATTTGCCGATACACGAAGATAGGTAGGATAAGATTCAAACGGGGGTCATGAACTTCGGGAAAGATTTAAAAAACCCTTAAAAAAAAAAGTGGCAGATGCAGTTCAATGTAGAAAATGCAAGGTTCTCCCCCGGGGGAGGTCCAAACCCAAGCACTTATTTTAAAAAAGTAAAACCCCCCCCAAAAAATGCCCAAAAAAGGGGGTTTTAAGACACCTCAAAAAACCCCCAAAAAACCAAATGTAATTTTTTTATTTTTTTTCCAAAAAAACTATTATTATTATTATTATTTTTTATTATTACAGTTTGGGAAAAGGACTTGGGGGGGGAAAGAAAACCTTTTAAAACCCAAGAAAAAGGCTAAGCATAATAAAAAAACAGATTACGGGGTTTTAAATATCAAAAATAAATAAAAAACCCCCAATGTTGAATGTGTCTTATTCATAAAAAAGAACCCAGGTGGGGGTACATGTTTTTATTCACAACAAAGAAAATTTGTACATGTGTCTTTTTTCAATAAAGACCCCCAGGTGTTGTAAAATGTGTTTTTATAAAAAAGAAAACCAGGTGTGACTTTCTCCCCATCAACTTACAGTTGTCCATCATTATTAATGTGAAATTTTAAAAAAAAACCAGATTTTCATATCCGGCAAATCATTTTTTAAATAAAAAAAACATATCCAAATTTTCCCAACAAAAATTTTTAAAAACCGGGAAACAAAAAACAAACACTGAGAGTTTTATGCCGATCTAAAGAAAATTATTTTAGGGGGAAAAAAAAAACCGATTTATTAATTTGCTATAGTTTTTTTTCCCCATAACCTAAAACAAGGAAACCCGCAGTCAGATGGGCACAGGTTTTTGCCCTTTTTTGAGGATTTTTAAAGGGGAAAAAACCCGGGGTGAATTAAAGCAACAAGGAATAACAGTCTTAATGTTTTTTTTAAGGTTTGGGTCCCCCAAAATCCCAAAATACAACAGAATAAAAAAAACAAAAAGAATACAATAAAATACAAAAGAATACAAAAAAACCGGGAAACAACGGAACAACTAAAAACAACAGAATACAATAAAATTTAAAAGAATACAACGGAAACATTTAAAAAACAAAGAATACAATCAAATACAAAAGAAACAATGGAAATTTAATTTTAAATAAATTGAACACACTAAAAAATAATGGAAACCAAAAAAAAAATAAAAAAAACCCCAATAAAAAACAGAATACAATGAAGACAATAAAATACAAATAATACAATGGAACAAATAAAAAACAAAAAAAAAACAATGGAAAAAAATAAATACAAAATAATATAATGGAAAAAAAAAAAAACAACAGAATACAATAAAAAAAAAAATAAAATAATACAATGGATAATAAAATACAAAAATACAATAAAAAAAAAAATAAATAATATAAAAAACAATAAATACAGAAAAATGACACGCAAGAAAAAAAAATACAATGGAACAAGAAAAAACAACAGGGTACATAAAAAAAAGCAGAATACAAAAATTTTCCAAAAACCCCCAAAAAAAAACAATGGGAGGTGGGAGGGGGGGTGAGCTTAGTGGAGCGTAGATCAACCTCACGATTATCATCCCCTTTCCCCATTTATGTCAGGCTGTGGAATATTCCCGGGTTTTGACGCTGTTTCGCCCGGGTAGAGTTTTTTGGGGTTTTAAATGTGTAGAGTTTTTCGTTTCGTTCTTAAAGCTTTTATATCATGCTTAGCTCTTTTGAGTTTTTCTGGGTTCATGTTTTCCCTTTAAGAACATTATCAAGTCACGTTTCACTCCCCGTTTTTAAATTTTAACAATTTCGCTGTAGCATGTCGGGGTAAAGTCACAGAGAGAAAGTTCCAACGAAAGTTTATTCTGTACCCCGGTTTTAAATTTCCACCTTCAGTGCTTCGTTTTCACTAATTCATCTGCATAAACTTTTGGGTAACCTGCGGAAAATTTTTGGGTAAACCCGGGGAAAGACATTTGGGTAATCTGCGGTACGACATTTGGGTGAACTGGGGGAAAAGACTTTTGGGGTCATCTGCAGTACGACATTTGGGAATTTACAGTACATTTGGGTAATCTGCAGAATATTTGCGTAATCTGCGGTACTTTTTGGGTAATCGGGAAATTGCGTAATCTGGGGCTTTTGGAAATCTGTGGTACATTTGGGTAATCTGCAGTTTTCCCCCCGGAGATACCGGGAGGGGATTTCCCAGGTCAACCCCCCTGCGGCCCGGTCTGTGACCAGGCCTCTGGGGATCAGAGCCTGATCAACCAGGCTGTTACTGCTGGCCGCACGCAGTCCAACGTACGAACCACAGCCTGGCTGGTCAGGTACCGCCCTGTCCAGTGCCTGTTTGAAGAAAAACGGGGTTTGTTGGAACCCCCTGATGTATGCTGGAGGCAGTTGAACAGTCTTGGGCACCTGACATTTGGTGTTGTCTCTCAAGGGCTAGGGAACCTCGTTTTTCTTTGGGTTTTACATCGTCTGCCGGGGTTTTTTCCCCTTTCATAGGGGGGACTCCCGTGTGCAAGTTTGGTACCCCCCCCGAGATTTCCCCAATGAAAAATGTATCTTCCCGCCTGTGTTGGGGGGAGTACAGGTTTGGGAAACCCAAAGGTCACAGTAATTGAGGTGGTTTATGGAAATTTTGTGCCGTGAAGGTTCTCTGCATATTTTTTTAGGTCAGCAATTTCACCTGACTTGAAAGGTGCAGTTAGGGGCAATATTTCCCGTTAAACAAGGACCCGAAAAGCCAACATGGGCTTTGCATCCCTTGATTTGAAGGTTTTCATTTTTCGGGATGGGGATTGCTAAATTATGGCCCTTTTGGGGGGAGATCCCCGAATCCCTTTAGGTCTTTGACATTATTTTTGCTCATTGTGTGGTTGGAATTTGTTTTTTACTCCGATGAGATTTTAATTTTTTCACTTTTTCCCGTATCTGAGTAATTGAAATTTTTTACCATTGAACTTTCATATTGTTTTTTTGCAGCCCATTTAAAGATTTGGTTGATGTCTGCTTGGAGTCTTGCAGTGTCTTCAACGGTGGACACTGTCATACGGGTTTTGGGTGTCATTCAAAGG
Source organism: Cherax destructor (assembly GCA_009830355.1). Lineage (NCBI taxonomy): Eukaryota > Metazoa > Arthropoda > Malacostraca > Decapoda > Parastacidae > Cherax > Cherax destructor. The sequence goes on along the minus strand of WNWK01042143.1, from coordinate 2,363 downwards.
AAGACACGACACTGTTTATACCCTGTCAATGTCTGATATGAGGATGAGGAACAGGAGGGGAGCGAGTACTGTGCCTTGTGAAACGGGGTTTTTTCATTTGAGCCGCCCCCAGACTTTACCTGTTGACTACTCCCCTTTGTGTTCTACTTGTTAGGAAATTATAGATCCATCTACCCACTTTTCCTGTTATTCCTTTATCACGTATTTTGTGTGCTATTACACCATGGTCCCCTTGTCAAAGGTTTTTGCAAAGTCTGTGTAAATAAATCTGCATTTTTTGTCTTCTGACATCCGGGCCCTTTGTCGTAGTGGTCCAGTAGTTGGGACAGACGGGAGCGACCTGCTCTAAACCCATGCTGCCCTGGGTTGTGGATGGTTATCTAGATGAGTGGCGATCTTGCTTCAAAACCCCTTTAAAAGATTTTTAATAGGGACTTTAAAGCGCTATTGGTCTGTAGTTCTTTGTATTGCTTTACTGCCCCCCTTTTTAAAAAGGGGGTATGTCTGTTGTTTTTAGTAACCGGGACGACCCCAGTGTCCATGCTCCTCTCCAAAGGGGGTTTAAAAAAACACGGGGGGGGCCCCTTTAAATTTTTGATGAACACGGAGCCCGAGTCTGGGCCTGGAGCGGAGCATGGGCATGCCCTTATTGCCTTTTCGAAGACATTTGGGATCAGGGTAATGTCAGATAGGCTTGCGTCTATCGTTGAGTAAACTGTGGTACACTTGGGAATTTTGCAGTACATTTGGGGGGTCTGCAGTACATTTTGGGGAATCTTAAGACATTTGGGGGGACCACATCTTGTACTCACCTAGTTGTGTTTGCAGGGGGGGGGTTCCCCAGTTCCGGGGCCCCCCCCTCTTCACTGACCGCCCAGATCACTCTTCCTGCTCCCTTCAAAACTACGTATGGATCCTGCCTGTACCACATCACTTCCCCGACTATTCCATTTCCCCAAAACTCTGTGACTGAAGAAATACTTCCTAACATCTGAGTCTTCAACTTCCCACCCTTGATGCTGTGTCCATATCTGGAACATCTGTCTCTGTCCACCTTGTCGATTCATCTCAAAATTTTTTTGTCGTTATCAATCCCCCTATCTCTCCTGTCCTCCAGTGTCGTCAGGTCGATTTCCTTAACCTCCTCGTAGGACATACCCCCTTTCTCCTGGGCTAATCTTGTTGCAAAATTTTTTACTTTCAATTTCCACATGCTTGACCAGGTGGGTTCCAAACTGGTCTGGGTACCTAATAAGGCCTAACATACACGGTGTACAGGATCTGAACGGGGCCCCATTTAGATGTCGGAATACTATTCCCTTTGGTTTTCCCGGGCCAAAAGCTGGGGGGGAGTTATTTGGTTTAAATTTCCCCGGAGATGTGCCCAGTGTTATACTCAACCCGAGATCCTTTTTCCCCTTTTTGGGGAAAGGGTTTTTAGTCTGTACTCCATCTGCGGTCTTTTGGGCCCTTTTCCCCCAAACTTCAGGCTTTGACTTGGTGGGGTTAACTCCCCCAGCTGGTTTCTGGGGGAGGCTTGAGCCTGTCCAGATCCCTTTGTAGTTCTGCCTGGTCCTCGTCTTTTTTTCCTTTATCAGCTTCACTTCATCTGCAAACAGGAAACTTCTGAATTTTCCTTCCCATTCGTTCCAAAACCAGAAACAGCACTGGTCCTAGGGGGGACCCCCGTGGAACCCCGGGCCGTCAAGGGCCCACCTGGGCACCCTTTGTCAAGTACTATGATTCACTGTGTTTTATAATCGGGGTTTTGTGGGTGCGCGGGTGAATGAACCCCTTCGGGAAACCGGTTATTTTTTGGTTGTGGTACAAGGGGGGGGGTTTTTTGATCCCCCAGGGGGCCCCCCCCGGGGGGAGAGAGGAGTGGAGCTGTTGGGGTCTAGATTGGGGGGCCCCTGTTAAACCCCGCCTGGTCCTCCAGCTTTTTCACTAATCTCTGTTGGGTTGGCAAACGCCTTCACAGTCCAAGAAAGTGCAATCTACCCACCCCCCCTTTTCACGCGTCACCCTGTCATAGAACTCCAGAGGTTTGTGACACAGATTTCCATCCCTGAAACCGTGCTGGTTGTCGTTGATAACTATTCCTTTCTAGGTGTTCCACCACTCTCCTCCTGATAATATTCTCCATGACCCGATACTATTTTTCAAGGGGGCCCCCTTTTTTGTCTGTCCATTTTTTAAAAAAAAAAACTACATTTTTTTCTTCCATATCTCAGGTAGTCGCCCTGTCTCAATAGTGTTTAATATTGTTGTTAGGGCCCCATAGCCCCCCTCCCCCTTTTCAGGGCCCATGGTGAGATGTGATCCGCCCCATCTCCTTTTAGGATCTAGCCACCAGCAGCCTC